>JAFBJT010106286.1:34326-50566 GCA_016785325.1 Chascanopsetta lugubris
GTGCCCCCCCCCCCCCACCGCTCGGGCCGGGGGGTTTCGCCCCCTCCCCCCCTCCCTCTCTCCCCCCCCCCCCCTCCCCCCCCCCCCCCCCCCCCCCCTGACTGCAGTGCAGAGGGCAAACTGTAGTCACTGTAATAATAGTAACAATGACAGTAATAATATATACTAATGAAGTTGTTATTAATAGTAGTAGTATTTTTAAATAGTATTATTATTAATTGTAGCCGTAATACTGTGCACATCACACTTAAATCAAATAAGTATTACTTTACTCAATGTGCACAATGTAATATGAATTAAGTGAAGTATTCACCTATATCTTCTACTAAGATAAAGAATAGTAATATATGTTGGGACACACATAGTGAGAAATGGAACCTCAGCAATCTTTGGGTCTGAGCTACCAACCATCAGGCCGCAGGTTATTGGTTCCAAGAGACTTTATTGGAGGTTACACATGGTCTGTGGGAGGGAAACAACCAATAGACGCGTCCAGTGGGCGCAGGCCTCGTTGGCATCAGACTGAGTTGGGCCTTTGTATGTTCAACAGAACGTAAACATGCAGAGATCGGTCATCTATTAATGGCAGGCGCTGTCATTTGGAACCACCAGTAGTTCTAGGTCTTGTTGTTTGCTCAGAGTCAAAACACCGATGACTGATAGGGAATATTCATAGTCCATTGCCTTTTCATATGTGCATGTTCCTTTGATCTTTCCTTGCAGCCGCTGAACTGGTTTACATCAAAGGCGAGAAAACCAAGGTCTTCACAGTCAGCAAACTGACAAATTGGTTTTCTCCAACCGACTAAGATCACCAATGGATAAGTCAAGGTCTTGGGCTCAACGCGAGAGGATGTTCAAGTCCGTGAAGACAAGGTAATAACGAGCTGATTAGATCTATAAACTCTGTCATTTATCTGCCTGGTGGTGAAACCTGATCCAATATAGGTTCAATAAAATCTCTAATTCTGTGATAAGAGCTGTGTCTTTGATAAGTGGGAGACTCAGACCTGAACGTTCCAGAGGTTCCTTCCTCCTCCTTAGATGCAATGTTCCAATGTTCTCTCAGGTGTGACATGGGAATAAAAAAATACATTTTTTATATACTTGCACAAAACATTTGGACATTTTCACTGAAATAGAAATACGTAAACAAATATTTTTTCATCTTGTCAATTTTTATAATAAATATAATAATCCTTTTGCCACATTTGTATGAATATATTTATTTTTTCGTTCTTTTTATTTATGATCATTGTAGATTAAACATATGGCAAATATAATAAATAAGTAGCAAATGAATTACCCTGAGATCAATTTAAAAAGTGGCACAATTTGACTTTATTTTATTATCTATTTCCCTCCATTGAACTCAATCTTATTCTAAATATACATGTTAGTGCTTCTCCCAGCCGACAGATGGCAGTGTGCTATTCGAGGGCCAGACGATCCTCCAATCAGAGGAGGCCAACACGGGCGCAAAGAAAGGGGAAAAGGAAGCTTTATTGCCGCCATTTCACGTGAATGTAGCTCGGTGGTGCAGACGTCCAGGGCCGCGTGTTTTCAATACGAGGAGGGAAATAGATTCAAAAACATCATCGCGAGGTTAGTGAGGCAACTGTGAGCGGTGTATTAACCTGAAGGGCCGGTCGTTTGTGGTTTGAATCGGCCCGTGTAGTTGCCCGGAGGAGACGAAGATGAGCTACGGAAGGCCGCCGCCAGACGTGGAGGGGATGACCTCCCTCAAAGTGGACAACCTGACGTACCGGACCTCTCCGGAGACCCTGCGCCGGGTCTTCGAGAAGTACGGCCGCGTGGGGGACGTGTACATCCCCCGGGACCGGTACACCAAGGAGAGCCGAGGCTTCGCCTTCGTGCGCTTCCTCGACAAGCGCGACGCCGAGGACGCCATGGACGCCATGGACGGCGCGCTGCTGGACGGCCGCGAGCTCCGGGTGCAGATGGCCCGCTACGGACGGCCGCCGGACTCCATGTACAGCCGGAGAGGAGCACCGCCGCGCCGCTACGGAGGGTAGGGAGAAGCGGGCGGTTATCCAGGTTACATCAGATCCGCCGTGTATCAATACAAACTCATGTGGATTCTATTTCCGGTAGTTCCGTGTGTTGATGGCTGCTCTGAGCTTCGGTATTCAACTTTAGCAGCAAGTTCATTGGCAGTAAAAGTCTTGAACTCACTCGTTATTTCATGTTATGTCTAAATATGCTCAGTGTTATTCAACTTTTACAATTTAAATTCCCAATCGCAAACTATTGATCAATCAAAGCTATTGTCTATCTGAAGGTCTTTAAGGGTTTTATAATAACCCTTAAATTATCTTGAGTTGAACTAATGCATGTTTAATAGCTTAAATTCCACATCTATCCACATGTAAATAATAAAATAGGCAAAATATTTACAAAATTTAGTTTTTTGTTGAGGTGAAAGTGACTAGACGTAATCAAACACGCAAAGAGGCCATTTAAAGTGCACAAGCCTCCATTTTGTTAGCACATCAGTGTCATAAGATAGTTGTTTACAAGCAGCCATTTTGTGGTTCCCTTGAACTCGGCCCTGAGCTTCCTGGATCCCTGACGAGTCTCTTCTTTCTCCAGCAGTCGCTCGGACAGCCCCCGCCGCCGCAGGCGGAGTCGCAGCCGCTCCAGAAGCCGAAGCCGCTCCCGATCCCGGAGCCGTCACCACTACAGTCGCTCCCGGTCCCGCTCCTACTCCAGGTCCAGGTCACGCTCTCGCTCCAAGTCCAAGTCCAAGTCCAGAACCCCCAGGAGGAGCAAGACAAAGTCCCCGTCCAGGTCTCGCTCGCGCTCCAGATCCAAGTCGAGGAGTCGCACCCCGGCGTCCAACAGGGGGTCCAAATCCAGGTCCAGGTCCAAATCCAAGAGTAGGCCCAAATCGCCAGAGGACAACGAAGCTGAGCCTTAACTCCAACGTGGACGCAGCTTGACGGTATTTAGGGGAATGGGTGGATCCGTGATGATCTCACTTGTTGTACTCAGATCGTATAAAGTCATCTCGGGTATTCTGCGATCTTTGCTGCTTCGTTTCAGACCTTTGCAGATCAGCAGCAAAGTCTGCAGAATCCTCAAAGTACAGTATTTACCTGTCACAGCTAAACTGGGGTTGATGTGGACAATTGTAGTCGGCGCCGTGTGTGTTTTACTTTGCTTGGCTGTTGTTTACGTCAAGCTAAAACACACCTTTGCTAAAATGTGATCTGGTCCGCACTTGTTCCCAAATTGGGGTGATGTGGGTGTTTATGTGGGAGGGGCGGGTGGTTGGGGTGCGTGGGGGTGCTTCACTCAAAACCTTCACCTAAATGTGGAATTCTTTCCTCCAAGCTGCGGAGTCCTGTTTGCAAAGGGAGGAGATGGAGGAGGAGATGGGGGTGTGGCAGTGTGAGAGCAGTTAGTGTGTGACCCGCCCATGTGACCTGCCTGTTGCCGAGAGCGATGGCAGTTGCTAAGGAGCAGGTCACCCAGGCAACGGTGGTTGCTATGGAGCAGGTCGTCATGGCGGTGGTTCGGGCTGTCAGTTGGTGTATGAGGTGGTGTGGTGAGGTACGTTCACGGGAATCGCAGGCAGAGTCACTGATTCACTGTTCCCGCCCGTGCCTGTGGTTTCCCTCCGCTTCTCACAAAGGGAACGGACCCCCGAGGTTTGTTTTTCCAAATATGCCCGAGTGTATGAGACATGTTACAATAAGTTAAATTTGGGGTGTAAACAAATGTGAAGATTTCTGGAAATGTATATTAAAAAAAAAAATTTACAAAAAAAAAAGAACACCACAAACAACAGTTAAATAAATGTTACGTCTTTAGCGGGAGGGACATTAGACCAGCACTGTGTAAATATTAGCCTCAGGAGCTGAGATCATTCCTTTTGTTTGCCTCGTGTAAACATTTGTTTTTCTTTCTTTCCAGGTCTGGGACGCCTGAGCTTTTGTCGGGGACACCAAGACGAGTCTCACACTGAGCAAGTGGACTCCTGTTATCGCCACTGAATCCAGACTGAAAGGTTATTGGATCTTGGTCTAAAATGTTTTCAAATGGCTAAGTTGACTTGATTTGCTTAAATTCTGTAACATTGTCCTCGTGTGTAAACGTTAGCATAATGACAGGGATTTGTAAGCCCCCCCCGTTCGTATCCAATTGGATCCTTTCTTTTAATTTTGGTTGGCTTTGTACCTTTCAATAAATAATTTTTGACCTCAATTCTATAATAAAGCAACCCCTTGTTTAAACATTCTTTCCAGGCAGATGTGTAGGAAATGTTTTGTGTTATGGCATCCATTTTTAGGGGGTGGGGGGGATGTCAACAAAAATTCACAGTGCCACAGGAATTTGTGACTTTGCTAATGGAGCGCCACATTGTTTTTCTTTTCTGTCAAGTCTGTGTATCTCTGTCTGGTTCCAGTATTTCCTATGACTCTAACCCTCTTTCTTGTGTATCTTTTGTGCACTAGGCGCAGTTGTGTAGCAGTTGAGTAATGCTGGTTAGCTGTTAAGATGCGGTGCAGTGCGATGGTGACATGGTGTGGCGTGTTGCGGTGCTGAGTGCCCGGCGCAGTTCCGGGGCTCGACCCTCCGCTGCCGTTTGCCGGTTTGTAAGCTCACAGGTGTGGCAGATCATCCATCCTCTTCCTGTCTCTGTGACTTCTGCTTTCCTTCATGTGCTGTACAGATCCCTCTCCTCTTCCCCCCCCTCTCTCTCTTTCTCTCTCTCTCTCTCTCTCTCTCCTTGCCTCCTTCCCTTTCCCTCCCTCCCTCCCTCCCTTCCCCTCTGTAGTTTACCCCTTTGTTTGGAAAAAGTAGCCCTGCTCGCTTTTTTTGAAAAAGGTCTAATGTGACCGATGTTGAAGGGTTTCAAGTGCAGCTCACGCTGCGCGATGAAAACGCTCTGTGTATTGCATTCCTCTGTGAACCTTTCACATGTCTTGTTATTGCTCCAGGTGAATGCTAATAAAGTTCATTTGTTGTACAAACCTTCCCAGAGTGCTGCTGTCTATTGAAGATAATGATTGTAAAACTAAGTTATTATTTTTTTACTTCAAGATGGGGTTTTATGGTGACATAATGCTGTATTGTATTCATTATCAAATACTGCAAACTAGAATAAATACAATTTATACTGAAAATACATTTATGTTTAGACCCAGCAAAGTTTTATTTAATAGCTAGTTCATATGGCTTTAATTAAACTTGAGTTTGTTTACATGCTAACGTTAGCTAAGTCATTTGACCTTGCCCCACCCAGTGGTTATTTGTTGTGGTTTTGATCTCAAACATGAGTATATTTAAAATAACATTCTGATGATGAACCTGAATTGAATTTGACTGAATTGTTGTCATTTATATTAAAGGTCTATTGTGTAAAAAAATGCAATGTCAGGAATAGAAAGTAAAGTCAATACACTGAGATTTCTAGAATATACCATCACTGTTTGAATGTATGTCCTCTCTGTGGAGGTGTCCATCACCATGGTTCTGTGGTAAACACATGGCGGCTCAAAATGGCGGCCTCCATGCAAAGGACATGGATCATTTAACAAATCTCACCCTGGAGTAATGTGAAGCACAATGTAAACTGACTGTACGCTCTTAAAAAAACAAGTTTAATTGCATCATTTCTGTAAATGGTACCACCGCTTGTTTTACACCCTGCAGCTTTAATGCCCCTGGGGCATGAAGGTGAGTCCTGGGTGACGGCACCACCGGTTAAAGCGGGCTATTCTGGGCCTGCTCCCTCGGTGCACGGCTCCCTGTCACTAACCGCCCTAATCCCCCGGTTAGTGTCGCTGCCTACACCCGCCGCCGATGATGGGATTAACCCCCGGGGCTCGGAAACCCGAGGTGGGGGAGCGAGCACGTTGCAGCGCGCCGTGCCAGCCCACCTCACCGCCCGGCCAGTCTGAGGACGAGCGGTGGGCGGGGCCACCGGAAGTGACGTAGTGCTCGGCCAGGAGATTGCTGCTGCACATCCCGTAAACGCCGCTCGTCAGCGCCGATGTTTGCGGGAGGATTAGAACCCGGAGGAGGAGGAGGAGGAGGAGAAGAATGCCGGTGAAGATTTAAACCAATAAGAACAACAACAACAAACAAACATGGATGTGACTTTTGTGTTGTCAGCCATCATCTTCACGCTGCTCGCCATCGTCGTGGCCACGTCCGTGTTCAGCGGCTCGTCGCCCGCCGCGGACTTCGCGAACGCCCGGGGTTTCTTCGGGCGCCGGGCCGAAGGAGAGCCGAGCCGGGGACCGGACTCGTCCGCCGGCCCGACGCTGAACGGACACGTCCCCGAGAAGAAGAAGCCCCAGAAGGCGGAGGATGACTGGTGCGAGATCAGCGGGAGCGCGCACGACCACTGGGACGTGGTCAAGTCCGTGGAGTCGGTGAGTTTGTCCAACATTATTATTATTATTATTATTTATTAATTGATTGATTGATTGATCTGCTGTCTTTGAATCACCCTGATAAGCGGCTCCATGTTGGTTTAGTTCATTAAAGGTGCAGCCCGCTGATTTATTACATAAGTCGCTGCTAATCTGACTGACACCTCCAGCTCTGTTTACCTGTCAGGACGTAGGGACAGGAAGCATCTTTATTTTACTTTATTTTACTTTATTCAGTTGTTTTATATCAGTGAACATTTGAGAAGAGCAAAGGGATTGAATTCAATAATAATGACAATAGTTGTGTTCAAACTGCAGTGCATTCAAATCTATGTAAATCACATTTCATTGAAAGTAAAGATAAAATAATATCAATATTAATCAAAGTTAGGGTTTCTGAGCAAAAGTACCTCAATGAAAATACTTCAATGTATTGAAGTAATGCAGTAGTCAGAAGTATTCTCATGTTCTGGTGTTAAGTTTAACAAAAGAGGAAGAAGTGAACTTGCAGAGAGCATAAAATAATAACATGAAATATTCTTCAAATCATATTTATTTAAACTTTACATTTAAATCACACAGCACACCGAGGAAACAAACGTAAGGAGTTATAATACTGACATTTCAAAATAAAACGTCAGTACAAGTCATGTGAATAGAGCTCGAGCAGAGGCGAAGGTAGTTTTCATGTGATATCACGTGAAATGGCTCCGAATATTATCACAACAAACTGAGACACATTTACATTGGAAGAGAAATGAACAGGAAAAAACCCGTGTGAGAGTTTTACAGCATCAATCTGCTTCTTTTCACCCAAACTATTTCTTTTATTGGTTCGTTTACGCCACAATCACTCGCCCCCTCAACTCACCTGGAGCCTCAGAAACACACCTGCGGAGTTTAGAGTTCATTCTTTCCCCAGAAGAAAACAAACAAACAAACAAAGCGAGCTTGTCCTAGAGTCCGTAGTGGTGAACAGGGCTGAGGATTCCCAGCCCGATGATCCAGACCGGTCTGCTCCTCACACCACCGAGGAGAACACGCTGTTATTAAAGGCAAGGGGTCGTCTCACAGCGCCGACGACCCCTGGTTGACCTTTAACCCTTCAAACAGGAGCGCAAACATTCCCGGCTTGGCGCCGAGGAGCCCGACGCCTCCGAGCTCTCCTCCTCCGCCAGGTCCAGCCTCTCCACCCCCCGACCCGAGTCCAGGGGCGCGAGCCTGGACGTGGACTCGTCGTCCGAGGCCTCGTCGGGCCGAGGTCGGAGGTCGTACATCGGGCTCTCTGACCGGGAACTCCTAAAGTGTGCTTTCTCTTACCCTCAGACTGAAGGAGCCACAGAGAGCCCGGGCCTGAACGGTGAGCACACACACACACACACACACACACACACACACACGCTCTGTACGCTTCATCATGTATGTGGACTTTGTGGTGATCCTTTGATTCCTTTGATGTCCCATCAGATAAAGTGGAGATGGACTCCAACGATTCCCTGAAGTACGTCCCAGGAAAGTCGAGATCCCACCACCTGCAGATGATGATGTCTAAAGATGAGCTGGAGGAGGAGCAGAGGTCAGCACACACACACACACACACACACACACACACACACACACACACACTCATAAAGTCACTGATGTGTTAAAGGTGTTTATTTAGAATCATAACAAAAACCCTTCCAGTGATGATGTCATAGTGATTCAATCTGTAAAAACAAGCAGTTTTTATTATTATATTATTAAATCATCTCATCAGACATTTTAAATGTGTGTGAATATATTCTAGTGCTCCATATTTGTTTCTTTAATTTATTCATTTTTATCATCAGTGTCTTATAATTGACTTGCAAGGAAATTACACTTGTGTTTTATTAAAAGGTGATTTTTCCTTACAAAAATTCCATATTACATTGAATTTCCATATTTGGAAATCTTTATTTAAAATCCACTAGATCATTGGACCTGTACTAATATGGACTTCCTGGATTCCTCTGACCCGATCATCAAATTAAAAAAATAAAATAAAACAACGTTAGAAAAAGGTTTATTGACATATTGTCAAAGAGGTTGAATCAATCGTGTTTATTTTGTGTAATTCTGCCAACAAACAAACAAACAAACAAATCTAAACCTTGGTGGAGCAACACTTTGTAGACGCTCCCTTGCTTCCGTTGGTCGGGTCCTGAGGCCTCGCCCTCGTCCCTCTGACCTTTGTCACTCGGAGCTCACGTGTGTTGTTGGACGGGTCCACGTTGATCTGCTGAGTCAGCGCTCAGACGGAGAAAGCGCAGATTGAGTCTGCGCCAGGAATCAGAGGCTGAATGACGCCTGGCTCAAAGGCGCTGAGGCGCTGAGGCGCAAACACAGGAGAACAGAGTGGAATCAATAATAGATTCAATCAGATGAAGTCAGAGATGATCACATAGAGGAAATAAAAACATGGGGAAAAAATAGTAAAGAAACTTTTTTTTTTCAAATCTGTGGAAATAAAATGATAAATAAAAAAAATATTATTTAAAAAATAATAATAAAAAATAAGATAAAGTAAAATAAGATAAACGGATCAAAATAAGTGACAAATAAAAAAAGAAAGAATAAGATTAAATTCAGTTCAATTGAATTCAGTCAGACAAACAAAAAAAAGATTACAAATGAATTGAAGTAAAATAGAAACAAATGAAGAGTGAACTGAATGAACTAAGTGCAGAGGAGTAAGTGAATCCAGCCTGATTAGATTCTCTCTCTCTCTCTCTGTGTCTCTGACTCATCAATCACCTTTGTGAGTGAGAAGCCTCTTCAGACCCGCTCTTATTTTCCAATTTGCATCTTCATCAGCTCTTTAAAGCTCCAGCGGCCTGAGGTGACTGATGATGCTGCCTCTCACCCCCCCCCCCCCCCCCCCCCCCCCCCCCCCCCGTGTTATTCCTCATCAGACCTGTGAAAGTGGGCGTGGCCGCAGGTGTGGATTGTGTCTCAGGTCGTCACCTCTGGCAGAGGAGGCGTTAGTTAATCCTCAAGGTGTTTGGCTGCAGGGACGAGGCGCTGACGCCCAAACACCGGCCGAGCTCCGCCGGAGCCTCTGTGCTGCTGTCTGGGTGTCACTCAAGAGGCCACGCCCCCTTAATTATGCACAATTTCAAACCTCCATGGAATGAAAAAATTAAGTGAATTGGAGAACAATTCACCGTCAGTTTGTAGCTTTAGGTTTGAAACGCGTTTCATTCTCCTCAAACGTTGACTTCATAAACTCGAGTCGCTTTTCGAGCGCAGCCTCAAGTGGCCACTTTGTGAACTGCAAGTTCCTCCACTTCCTCATCAGCGGCTTGGTTAGCATTCAACTCACGACTCGTGATTGGTTTGTCCATTCCGGGCTACTTTAAAAACATGGCTCTGACACACGGCGCCCCCTAGTGGAGAAGCCCTGCTCCTGATTTAAATAGAATCACATAGTCATAAGTTCGCCTCCATGTGAAATAGTTACGTTATTACGTAACTATTCACAAATAGAGGTTGTTTGCAGCGACCCCTGTGGCGGTGACGTGTCACTCCTTTTTTTTCCCAGGGTGCAGCGGGAGCAGCTGGCGGCCATCTTCCAGCTGCTGAAGGACAACAAGGAGACGTTTGGTGACGTGTCGGACGGAGACTTGGAGGAGCAGCTCCGACTTTACTCCATCTGAGACTCTGTGTGTGTGTGTGTGTGTGTGTGTGTGTGTGTGGGCGCGCTTGTTTTACTCGTGGGCGCTACTGAAGGACTTTTCTGCCCCACCCCCCCCAACACCCCCCCCCCCCCCCCCCCCCCCCCCCCCCCCCCCCTCCACCTGTCGGCAGTATTTAACACACCTGTACCACACACTCCCAACACCATGTTGTTGTTTTGTTTTCTGCCCCCGTTTGTTTGTTTGTTTGTTTGTTTGTTTGTTTGTTTTTATTCTGATCTCAAACTCCACTCCAGCTGAGAAGAAGAGCAAAGGGAATTGAAAGGATTCTAGACGTAGACTTGTTGTTGTGTGTGTTCTTTGTGTGTATTCTCCCCCGTGTGAATAAACTTCATCCTGGTTCTGAACTGATGGTGTGAGCGAGTGCCCCCCTCTGTGTTTACACACCTCAGGCTTCCAGCTCGCCCCTTCATGTGTGTAATGCGCCCAGTGGGCTGTCCACCAGGACGCGCTCTCAATCTGGGGAGTTGAAGCAAACACTGGCACCTGTGGCTCAAAGCGCAGCGGAGCGTCCACATGGCCCCCCAAACCGCCGGCACCTTTTTATTCCTCTTGGTGGTCTCACTGGTCACCGTGTTCTTCATTTTGTCGTGGGGACTTGTTCTGGACAGCAGGTACGATTATTGATCGATTCTCAAAAGGAAGGACATTTCCTTTCATTCATTTACTATTTTGTTTGAATGTATTATTTTTAATTTAGTTCATTTTTTAGAGCACCTTAATGTTTGTTTATTTTTTGTTTTTTAAATCAATAGAAATGTGGATATATTGATGTTCTTGCACAGTTTTCAATTTCATATAATTATTCATTATTTATTATTTATGTATTGCTATTTGAATTTTTTTTTTATCCCATTAGATTAATTATTTTGTATTTTTCAAACGCCGTCCAGACACAGTGTGCGGGACTTAGCGGCCTCTGGTGGTGAAGTTACTCGTTTCAGCCTCGAACTCAAACCGGCTGTAAGTGTGTCCATTCTGGTCACACAGTGAGCCAAAATGGCCACCCCTTGATGTAAACATTAGGTTGTGGAAACCACAGATTGAAGAGTGTTACATTCCCTGATGCGTGTCCCTCCGACAGAACCATGAAGTCCCTCATTGGCCGATGGGGGGCCGAGACCCCGGGACCCGTCCTCCTCCTCTCCTCCTTCTCACAGCTTCCTGTCTGGGACTTTGACAATGTTTACGCGCAGGACGCAGAGACTCGGCCCTCGGTGAGTGTGTCAGCGTGAATGTTGACTTTTCCCATGACTCCGCTCAGCGCCGGCCTCTGATATTAAAGGTGCAGTGTGCACCGTTTTGGTCGTTTCTCTCACCTCCAAAAAAAAAAAATATTACACAACAATGACACACGGACATTTTCATGAATTTATGAATCACTTCATTGTTTTGTTTTTTCCCCCCATCGCCCCAAAATGAGCCCTTTAATGTATATTTACATGAGGAGCGGGGGCGGCCATGTTTGTTTATTTTTTAATGACGACTGAAGCCAACCACAGGTTCTCGACCACTGGGGGTGAGGTGATGGACACAACCTTCGCCTCTAGAGGTCAGCACATCCTATACGCTGCACCTTTAATACACTGGAATGTGTGTATTTCGGCGTTTCATCCTCAGAGCTGCGCCACGTCGTTGCGAAACAGCGAGGAGCCGAGCTTCAGAGAGTCCTTCCTGCCCAACATCCGTGTGTTTGTGGACAGAGACGGAATCGACATGAGCGAGTGGAACCGACTCTCTCACTTCAACAGCCCCTTCGGCTTCATGAACTTCACGTACGATGGTCAGTGTTTGTTTCTTTGTTTGTTTGTTTGTTTGTTTGTTTGCTTTCACTCTCCCCCTGAAACGCTCTGTAGAGCCCTTGCCCCTCCCACTTCCTGGTTTATCCCAAAAAAAAAAAAAAACAGGCAAAGAGGCGGAGCATAGACCGTATATAAAGATGGACGTAGCGTCCAGGTTTCTGCAGAGCCCTGATGAGGCTCCGAGTGGGCGGTTCACTCGTCGGCCATCTTGCCGATGCCTAACTCCTCCCGCTTCCTGGATCATTCAAAAATAGGTCCAATGGACTCGCTCTTGGAGTCTAGTGGCCACTCTGTGAACTGCAGGTTGTAAGTGAAAACCTACGGCCTCTGTGAAACTGAACCAACATCATTCACCAATACACAGGGGAACTATTTTCTCAGATTAAAGGTGCAGTGTGCTACTTTTATTAGTTTCAAATCACTTGTTTAATGTTCAATGAGGTTAATTAGGAAAATCAAATAAACAGACATTGCACGACTGGAAAATGGCGTCAGTGCCACACACACACACACACACACACACACACACACACACACACACACACACACACACACACGACTCCTGAGTTCAGGTCAGAGAAAGTCAACATTACTGAATCATTCTGTAATGTTTTTTGCTTGTTATTTATTTATTTATATTTTTTTTGCTGTGTCAGCATTTTGGCCTCTCAAACCCAGTTTCTCTCGTCCCTGCAGATGTGATGCCCTCGCTGAGGCTGATCCCCAAACCCAAAGAGCCTCTGCTGCCCCCGAGGCCGGACGGCGGCTGTGTGCGCTGCGCCGTGGTGGCCACGGCGGGAATCCTCTACGGATCCAAGATGGGGAAGGAGATCGACGCACACCACTACGTGTTCAGGTGAGGTGACGTTGAATCGCCGGGCGTCGTGTTTGACCTCGGCGTGTGAGCTTTGTTCACGTGGAGTGAAAGAAAAGGATGTGGTCAGTGTGATGCGCCCGCACGGTCACATGACCTCATTTACAGTCTGATGGAGCGGAGGCGCAGTGAACCAACATGGGAGCGGCTCCAGGATGTTTGAGTTCTGAACTGTCCATCACGTCTGGGACCTGGGACTGTTTTAGTCCTATACCTTTATTTATTTTATTTTTCTTAATCAGTTCTAAATGTGTTCAGATTAAAGGTTCAAGTTATTGATAGATTATGGAAAGTACAGTCTTTTTTATTATTACTATTTATTATTATTATGGTGATGATTGTAACTGTTGTTGTTGTTGTTGTTACAACAGCAATAATCACCATCATCATAAAATATTATTTTTATTACTATTATTATTATCATCATCATGTTATTTGTATCATTATGTTACATATAGCTGAGTCCCCATGTGCCATGCTGCGGTGAGCTGGATGCTGATTGGCTGTCGCCTCTGCTCTGTGTCTGCAGGATGAACGGAGCAGTGACTCACGGGTTCCAGGACGACGTGGGGAACAGAACTTCAGTCTACGTCCACACGTCTTACTCCGTCGTTTCATCCACTCAACTCCTGAGGAGGCACGGATTCAAAACTGCCCCTGGTGATGAGGTACAGAGACTCGCCACAACAACAACAACAACAACAACAACAACAACAACAACAACAACAATGTGGTGAGAGAACTCACCTGTTCCTTCTCCTGTTCCCGCCCTCAGGAAACTAAATATGTGCTGATCCCTGAAGGGATGAGAGATTTCATCTGGCTCAGAGCTCTGCTGAGAGGAGAGAGGATCCAGGCGCAGCAGTACCAGGGTTTACGGTAAACAACAACAACAACAACAACAACAACCAGAGCAGTGGTGGAAAAGACTTCTGAACTTTGATTTTCCTCCTTCAGACCCAGGATGTTCTATCCCACACACTTCAACCAGAGTCACTTCTACGTTCTGCACCAGGACTTCCTCAGATACATACGGAACAGGTCCACCTCCTTTAATCTTCCCACTGATTCAAGAATCTCTCCTGTGTTTTCAAAATAAGAGCACATCATTAGTGACAGTCTGTTGGCAAGATCCTGATAGAGGATGACATTTAAATGATGAAATAGATTCTACTGAGCAATAAGCAATGAGTAAGGTTGTATATGAAAACACACGCAGGCAAACAAATCAATCACAAACGCAGAAATAAAAATCATTATTCACAATTCGGGCCCAAATTTGAAAAAAATAAAAAAATAAAACAGCTGTAAAAGAAAATACTTCAAAAAACAACAAAATATAATTCAAAAGAATATTGGTGATGACAAAAATAAAATCCCTGACATTTCAACAAAAGAAGATACATTATTATCATCATCGTCATCATTATTATTATTATTATTATTATTATTGTTATTGTTATTATTATTATTATTATTATTGTTATTGTTTGTTGTTGTTATTATTAATTATTATTTTGTATTGTATTTTGTATTGTATTATTATTATTGTTGTTGTTGTTGTTGTTGTTGTTGTTGTTGTTGTTGTTGTTATTGTTATATAAATGTTATACCGGTTACATGTTTGAACACTTCTTGTCTTCATGATGCAAACGTCCGTTGGGCTCCACAGGTTCCTGAAGTCCCGTCTCCTGAAGAGGTCAATGTGGCACATCAACAGACCCACCAACGGAGCCTTCACTCTCTTCCTGGCTCTGCACAGCTGTGACATGGTGAATTCACCCTCACAGTCTGTTCAAGGGGGCAATCCTGCAACGCTCTCTGGGTTCCAGTCCCAGTCCAACCCTGTCCAGAGTGGTTTAACCAACTCCTCTTTGTTGACAGGTGTCTGCGTACGGCTTCATCACCGAAAACCACAGGAAGTTCTCCAACTACTACACGGACCAAGGCGCCGACACCAGAGTCATTTTCTTCATCAACCACGATCAGCTGCTGGAGATGGAGACGTGGAAACGCTTCCACCGCCACAACATCATCAGACTTTACCAACGAGCAGAGTCCGACTCAGGGGAGACCAACACCGTTTCAGGATCTGGATGAACTGACGCTTTACATTCCTATTAGATGAATGAATGAATGAATTCATGGAATAAAAAGATACAATCAGATAAAATCCTCCAATTTATTGTTTATTCATGAGTTCTATGTTTTAATCCGAGGATGAACGCTGCTGGAGTTGTGGGTTTAAAGTGGGTGACCGCCCCTCGCCACAGGGGGGCGCTGTTCTGACTGGTGCTGATGTGTGTGAGCATCCGGGCGGAGGAGGGGGAGCAGGTATTTACGACACTTACGTCTTATTTACGAGCTGCTGTCACCGACACAGCGATAAACAAACGGTGTGTTGTTGCGTAGTTGTGTTTGAGAGTGAAGAGTTGATTCAACACTGAAGTTAAAAACAAGGAAAGCGCCAAATGTGACTACACTTCCGGTTTTCTCCCGTCATGCATTGCGCGGGAAGAGAAACAGGCAAAGCGTAAGTCAGAATACCGTTTTAACGTTAAAAGCGCAGTTACTAAATATCTAACCTTCTTTACGCATCGTCTGTGATTCCTGAACTACCTGGACGTAATTACCGTGAAGTGACTTTTTACGTTATTTTTTTGGACCCACTCCTGAAAACGGTGGTGTGGAAAATGACCTGGCTCCGTTTCCTTGTTTAAAGTTAAGCACTCTTGTTTCTCTTCAGATCGTATAAATCTTTCGCCTTTTACTAAAGATTTCCGTGGAGAGGAACAACAAGAGTTTCTCCCAATTTTTTGATGCCCTGCTCACGCGGGGCTTCCTACACTGTAAAAAATAAAGCCCTACCGAAGTGGATCCTCTGCCTATAAGACTGCATTAATCTGTTTTGAGACTTTATAAATTGTGTAATGTTTCTTAGTGTACTCATGTATGTTAAACCAGTGATACTTGATGGAGTAACTGAAAGTTCTGTAACTTGTGAATAATAATAATAATGATCATTGTCATTCTGACTATAACAGCAACAATAATAATATATTATCGTTAGAATAAGGAGATGAAATACCACCACTACTGATATTGATGATGAAATGATGATCAGTATAGTGGTTATCATTCTAATCATTGTTAATGTTGTTGTTGTAATTTACATAAAATACAGTGAATTAGACTCGAATAAAGCGAGATATTCACTCTTTACATCCTTTAATATCTATTATGGAACAACATTATTTATTTATCATTTATACATTTACATTTTGAGCATATTCCATTGGAATAAATAAAGAGTTACAGCGCCACCTGTCGTCACACTGAACCTCATAAATACATTTCTCATGGTGATAGAATCTGAAAAGACCTTTAAGATGTCTGGATAAATCTCACTGATAAAAAGTACAACTGTAACCACCAGGG
>JAFBJT010106287.1:0-14224 GCA_016785325.1 Chascanopsetta lugubris
ATGATATCCTCACTCGGGCGTGTGTGTGATGGTGCAGCTCCCACCTGAGCCGCTGTGGCGGATCCTCAGTAACAAGGAGAGTAAAAGAACAGGAAGTCTCATTATATCAGAGGAGCTTTGTCTCATAATGACCAACAGACGCGATTCTTAAAGGTGGAGTGCGTAAGGTTTGGCTCATTTTGTCACTTCTAAAGATTATTACTAAACAATGACATTTTCATGAATTCATAATCACCTATATGTTTTTTTTTTTATTTTCTTTCCTTATTCCCCTCAAATGAGCCCATTATTGTATATTTACATCAGGAGGGGGTCCACCCTATGGGGGTGGCCATGTTTTTACGGTAGCCCGGAGTGGATATACTGATCAAGTTTGAATGACAAATGAAGCCCGCCGTAGGTTCTGAAGTGCGTTCGAGTGGATGGTGTTTGATTGACAGCTGGCGCTGTCCAATGATTGCGGGTTGTAGGCGTGTCTTCGTCCCTTCACCATCAGTGAAATGTGGGACGAAGTGTGTCGCAGTTTCTGTCACCGGTCCTTTCGTGCGCTGGCTCTCGGTTTAGCGTGCGGTCATGTGCTTTTTTTCAATCACGCGCACACGTGTGACACCCCGCCGGCGCACACGCGTGTCGGCTCCGGCGGCGGCGGCGGAGGCACGCGCGTGTTTCACTTCCTCGCCTTCTGGAGGAACCAATGAAGAATTGCCCCCGTGCTTTCAAAAAGAAAAGGAAATTGCATGTGACCCTACTGGTGCCATGTGGAGCTGGACCTCAAATGATTCCGGGAGCGGTAAGTGGGCTGCAAGAAAGGAAAGGGGAGAGGGAATGGGATGGGGAGCGAACACAGAGCGACCAGCACAGAGGGTGTGTGTGTGATTTCTGACATTTATTTATGGGGGGGGGGTTGTTTGCCGCTCACGCTCATGGTGTCTCTGAAAAGCCCCTTTTGATTGCGCCGGCTCCAGACTGAGAGAAGGGAACCTGAAGTATTTAGCTGGCAGCCATGATGAAAGAGCATGCAATCCTTTAAACGCTCGGGATAAACGCCCGGGCTCAGAGTTCACTTTGGTTTGCTGGGGAAAATGCTGCGTCATGCTCCGGCAGAGAAACGAGCAAACAACCAACTCTTTGCTTCGTCCGTCAGCGACTTCCCACCGAAGCTCTGTCCTCGTGGCCGACGGCACAGATACTTTGAGCTTTGACGGCAGCAACAGCGTCCGAGGGAAATATTTGATTCCTCTGACTCTCGGACGGTCGGGTAAACGTACTCTGTCGTCTCCCGTTAGCGTTCACTCCTCAACGCGCTGCTCTCCGGACGCTTCGGTGTCCATCCATGATGACGTGGCTGTTTCCCGGAGTCCCTCAGTGTCACAGAAATGCAAAGTCAATGTCCTGATTCTGAGTCGGTCCGACGCAGGGCCCATGGGCCAAAATCAGCCAGAGGTTCCAATCCAACCTGCCAATATAGTGACTCTGCAAATGACACAGACGACATAAACTGCAACTTCTCAATAGAAGTGACTGCTATGTTTAAATTATCCACTAGGGGACTCGCACAACATTGTCAAGAAATGCCAACTGCTGGTAAAGAATGCGTGCAAGCACAAGTTCACCTCATCATCACCGCTATCATCGTTTAAAATGGATTGTTATCTTATGATTTCAGTGGAAAACTGGACCGTACGAGGCCCCTGAATGTCTCATGTTGCCTTCAAAGGTGTCGTAAAGGTTTACGATGTTATTTGTTTCCCCCAATTTGGTCTCAATATTTAATTGATGAATTTAAAAATAGATTCGATTACACCGAACCCTCCACCGCCTGCGTAGAATAAATTGATTATCTCTCTCTCATGTGCTGCATGAACATAACGTCACGTTCTACATTAGAACGATCAAACCACAGGCACAGACTGGAACTGCGGCAGGAAGTCGTCTCAGCATTTGACGCTCGTTTCCTCCTTTGGCAGAAACCCAACAACATGAGCACTAAGACGTAAATTATAAAAACGCAATTACACTAAGTGGCGAAATGAAACCTGACTCCGGACGCTGTCTTTTAGCCCCTGAAATGACCACGGCCGTGGCAGGTGCACCTCTCGCCCCACGAGGACGACGGGTGACACTTCACCCCCAATTATTTCTTTCCTTCAATTAACTGCGACTCCAAAATCCAGCGCGAGACGCCGGCGGACGACTCGGTGAATCTGCGGGAAGGTTTCCCTCCATCCAGCTCAGCGCTCTGTCACGTGAGGACGGCGGCGCCCGGCGCTCGCCTGCTCTCGGGAAGTTTCGTCCAACGGGTTTGAGTTCTGCCAGAGCTGCTCTCAGGATGGATTCCAGCGCTCTGCTCCGCCTCCGTGTGAAAGCTAATCTTAATAAAGCAGCTTTATCTCGGACAGGGTTTTAGCGGCAGCGCTTGGCCCCAAAGTATCTTGTTGTTCACACGCGTTCGCTCACCTTTGATGTGCTGCTTTTGATCTGTTTGTGCTCAGACGCGGTGGAGAGAGGACTTGATGCCGCCTCGTGCGATGATTGGATTTGGTTTGTTTACTTTCAAGTTTGTGTTGGAGCACAACAACAATTCTGGACAGCACTTTAGGCTGGAAGTTGAAAGGTCTGAGAGGTTTAAGACTTTTTTTTATTTATTTTTTTTTAATAATCTGAACGTCTCCGTGAAAGTTTGAGCCTTGATGTCCAACACAGACTGTGAATAAATCCACAGGTTTCTGCAGAGAGCTAATGAGGCTCACAGCGGGTGGTTCACTCCTCCTACTTCCTGGTTCGTCCAAAAATGGGCGCATCCGCCCAGCATCCGCAGGTGGTCCGCCCAGGGGTTACTCAAGAGGCCACGCCCCTAGTGGTCCAGGGAAAACATGTGACTGACTGAGACCAAAACTGAAGTTTGCACCCGACTTTAATCAGGTTTCATTCACCTCTGACGTGGATCATCGTAACATGGGAGTCTGTGGGGATTGACTCACTGTTGGAGTCAGCCTCAAGTGGCCACCCGGTGAACTGCACGTTTGTCCACGTCCATGTTGGACTCATCCTTCAGTCCTGGAGGTCGCTGCCTGGTGTTCACACAGTGATGCAGTGGCTGCTCTGATTCGCTAACATGATTCTGAGTCGGTCCGACGCAGGGCCCATGGGCCAAAATCAGCCAGAGGTTCCAATCCAACCTGCCAATATAGTGACTCTGCAAATGACACAGACGATATTAACTGCAACTTCTCAATAGAAGTGACTGCTGTGTTTAAATTGTCCACTAGGGGACTCGCACAACATTGTCAAGAAATGCCAACTGCTGGTAAAGAATGCGTGCAAGCACAAGTTCACCTCATCATCGCCGCTATCATCGTTTAAAATGGATTGTTATCTTATGATTTCAGTAGAAAACTGGACCGTACGAGGCCCCTGAATGTCTCATGTTGCCTTCAAAGGTGTCGTAAAGGTTTACGATGTTATTCGTTTCCCCCAATTTGGTCTCAATATTTAATTGATGAATTTAAAAATAGATTCGATTACACCGAACCCTCCACCGCCTGCGTAGAATAAATTGATTATCTCTCTCTCATGTGCTGCATGAACATAACGTCACGTTCTACATTAGAACGATCAAACCACAGGCACAGACTGGAACTGCGGCAGGAAGTCGTCTCAGCGTTTGACGCTCGTTTCCTCCTTTGGCAGAAACCCAACAACATGAGCACTGAGACGTAAATTATAAAAACGCAATTACACTAAGTGGCGAAATGAAACCTGCCGGCTCTCACCTGACTCCGGACGCTGTCTTTTAGCCCCTGAAATGACCACGGCCGTGGCAGGTGCACCTTTCGCCCCACGAGGACGACGGGTGACACTTCACCCCCAATTATTTCTTTCCTTCAATTCACTGCGACTCCAAAATCCAGCGTGCGACGCCGGCGGACGACTCGGTGAATCTGCGGGAAGGTTTCCCTCCATCCAGCTCGGCGCTCTGTCACGTGAGGACGGCGGCGCCCGGCGCTCGCCTGCTCTCGGGAAGTTTCGTCCCACACTCGGGTTTGAGTTCTGCCAGAGCTGCTCTCAGGATGGATTCCAGCGCTCTGCTCCGCCTCCGTGTGAAAGCTAATCTTAATAAAGCAGCTTTATCTCGGACCGGCTTTTAGCGGCAGCGCTCGGCCCCAAAGTATCTTGTTGTTCACACGCGTTCGCTCACCTTTGATGTGCTGCTTTTGATCTGTTTGTGCTCAGACGCGGTGGAGAGAGGACTTGATGCCGCCTCGTGCGATGATTGGATTTGGTTTGTTTACTTTCAAGTTTGTGTTGGAGCACAACAACAATTCTGGACAGCACTTTAGGCTGGAAGTTGAAAGGTCTGAGAGGTTTAAGACTTTTTTTTATTTATTTTTTTTTTATAATCTGAACGTCTCCTTGAAAGTTTGAGCCTTGATGTCCAACACAGACTGTGAATAAACCCACAGGTTTCTGCAGAGAGCTAATGAGGCTCACAGCGGGTGGTTCACTCCTCCTACTTCCTGGTTCGTCCAAAAACGGGCGTAATTCCTCCCACTTCCTGCTTCACCCAGAACAGGTAGAGCTGAGCTGGTTCCATGGTGCTGTCGCAGCATCCGCAGGTGGTCCGCCCAGGGGTTACTCAAGAGGCCACGCCCCTAGTGGTCCAAGGAAAACATGTGACTGATTGAGACCAAAACTGAAGTTTGCACCAGACTTTAATCAGGTTTCATTCACCTCTGACGTGGATCATCGTAACATGGGAGTCTGTGGGGATTGACTCACTGTTGGAGTCAGCCTCAAGTGGCCACCCGGTGAACTGCACGTTTGTCCACGTCCATGTTGGACTCATCCTTCAGTCCTGGAGGTCGCTGCCTGGTGTTCACACAGTGATGCAGTGGCTGCTCTGATTCGCTAACAGGGAGAAGGACAGAGTCTTTGTCCGTGGACTTTTACATGTTCGTACCTCGTATTTCCTCTGCTTCAGTGCAGCTACTCAGATTAGCGTTTGTTTAGTGGAGATTCTGAATTGACAGTGTGTGTGTGTGTGTGTGTGTGTGTGTGTGTGTGGATTGACACCATACACACAAACACACAGCCACCCAACCCTTCAGAGATCACTGAGTGTTTGGACCTTTAGCTAAATGGCTTTTTGCCGTGTTAGTGAAGTGATGCACAACAACACTAATTACTTTCTAATTAATTTATCTTAAAAAGCGACGACCTGATGCAGCAATAATCCCTCTTTCTAATTTCCTACACCTTTTGGCTCACTCCATCTCTCTCTCTCTCTCTCTCTCTCTCTCTCTCTCTCTCTCTCTCTCCCTCTCTTTCTCTCTGCCTCTCTCTCTCTCTCTCTCTCTCTCTCTCTCTTTCTCTCTGCCTCTCTCTCTCTCTCTCTGGGTTGATCAATGAGGCTGACCTGGACTCGCCCTGCCAGGGACCTTTGATATCAGGTAGTGAAGCTTCCTGCGAGTCGTCACTCAGGGAGTACGTGATCCACGAAGGGCACCGTGACCTGTCCACCCACAGGACTCGTCTGGCTTTTGTCCCATCGAACGCGTCTGAGTTTGTCCGTCCGCATAAGGAGGACGGAAGTCTAAGTGAAGCCGTGACTGAGGAGAGATTCATGATGAAGTATCAGGGCGACACATCAACTTGTTTCTCCAATCCCAGGGAGGGCAATTACTCAACCAGGGGGAGGGGCCACATTTGTGAAAGTGGGACTTTTTGATTTTTGATTTATTTTGAAGGCTAAGAAAGCGAGGGGGAGGCGCCTTGAACCGAGGCTACCGGACACGGCTGTGCCTCCTCACACGTAAACATCGAGCGTGACTGAATCACAGGAAACGGAGGCATTTCAAAAATAACAGCATGTTTTGGCCGTTTTTTGAGTTTCTTGTATAGAAAAGCGCAGCTTGTATTTGTCCTTGTGGGCCACATTCAACCAAAGGGTGGGCCGCATGTGGGAAAATGTCCAGGTCTGGTCTAATCAGAGTTTTGTTGGTTATTACTCACGCTTGATAACGTACAACTGGAATTGTGGGTTTGCATATTTTGCTTAAAGGGCCCTTTAAAAAAAAAAAAAGGGCAATCAATTTGAAAAGTGCTGCAACACCAGCTTTGTGGTTCCGTGTGAAACAATGTGTTGTTTCAGCTGCACTGCACTTTTCTGGGCCTTCTAACCGAGTAAGTGCAGTGTGTTATGTATTACGCTCATTAGCTTATTCAAGTTCTGCGTGAGCAAAACATGGGTTTGTTTCGCAGAGCGACATTATTAGATTGATACTCTCTTGAAGAAAGAAATTATAACCACCGAAAAATACCATTAAATTTTTTTTTGATTTTTTTTTATCAAACAATGACCCAGAAACTGGCCGGAAATTAAATGTAGCTTAAAAAAAATCCATTCATCCATTTGTGCTGCAATTGAAATCAATTCAAGTGAATTGAATCTATGTTGTGAAGTCCAGGCCACACATCAAGCCCAGTATTCAGGAAGTGCCCTCTCTGGATTAGTCCACATGTAGATGTTTGAATGAGTTGATAATACATTTGCTCACCACATCCATCAGACCTAACTGTTCAAATGCAGCCGCCTGGAAAGCGAACCCGTCTGTGGGATGGTATTTGTTCTCCCTCCCTCAGCTTCTTCACACTTCAGTTTGCGCTGAAACTGGTCAGAACGAAAGTATATTTAAATTCTGACTTTATTAAGACCAGATCGTCCTCTTTACTTTGACCTACAGAGTCTAGCAACGCGGTTAAACTGGAGATATATTGACGACATGCATGTTTACTGTGTCATGAGTTGAATTAGTTGATTAGTTGATTTAATAGTTGAACTAAAGCATTTAGACAGAGCAAAAGAAGAAGCCTTATTTATCATCTGTGTTGACAAACTGTTATCGTCAGGCAGGAAGTGGAACATCCAGATGAATCAAACTTCTCCTTCAGAATAAAATGCTCTCATAAGTGGAGGCGTGTGTCAGGCGTGTTCACACGAAGGCTTTTTAAAATTCCGATTTCACTCTGATTATTTACTTCCTTGTCATTGAGATTGGATTTTTTTCATGGATTCATAGAACAGAGGAAGAGTAATGAATCATTAACTCTGCATCACCTCCACGCAGAGTTAATTACCTCATCACATCCGCCTCTTTGAGGCCGGTGAACACACCATTGTCCCTGTTTGAAGTTCAGAGAGGGCTCCGATTGATCTTCTCCCTCATTAATATTCGAATACAAAAATGGCTGCCGCCTATTAATCAACACAACCGAGTCAAAAATCAGCGTGTTCCTCTGCCTCGTGTACAAAGGCAGGAGGTAGATGGCACGGTTGTGAAGCAGAGGGCTGTGTTATCCAGCACCCGATGGTTTATTGATCCTCGCCGTGCCCCCCGCCCACCGCTCCCCCCCACCCCCCTTCACAGCGTGGCGGAATAAATTGAAGTGTTTTCTTGTGCTGTGATTGACGTCTGCCGTCTGTGAGCCCTGTTTTCAAACTCGCAGCCGAGTGAAAATCTGTTTTGTTTTTTTTTTGTTTTCTTTCCCGTGCTGGCGTCGGCGCTCGGGCTGAGTGGCATGATTCTTAAAGTGCGGGCGGCGTCCGAGGTGACAGGTGATGCGTGTTGAGCTAAACAACCCACGGTGGATTGTGACAACTCTGTCAACCAGAAACAAAGGGAGAGGACGACAAGATGGCGGCAACTAACGCAACCGCACGGCTCGTTCCGAGTACGAAGTCGTGCCTGGAGGAAAATCCAGAAACCCATCATCTTTTAGTTTAGAGGGAAATCACATTGTTGTTGTTTACAGTCAGCGTTCATAAAGATGGACGTCAGTCATACGTTTCCACAGAGTGCTTAGGAGACTCGTAGTGGGCGTCGCTCGCCGATGAATCACTCCTCCCACTTCCCTGTTCATCCAAAACCGGGCATAACTCCTCCTACTTCCTGGTTCATCCAAAAATGGGCATAACTCCTCCTACTTCCTGGTTCATCCAAAAATGGGCTGGATCCCAATCCTGGATAGAATCAGAATAAGATGGTTGAAGTGAGAGTTGTACCAGACTTTAATCATGTTTCATTCACCTCTCAAGTTTATGGAATCTATGGGGATTGACTCACTGTTGGAGTCAGCCTCAAGTGGCCACCCTGTGAACTGCAGGTTTTTTCACTTCCGTATCGGCCTTGTCCGTCAGTCCTGGTTTCTGCTCGTTGCGATTCCAGATTCCTGCGTTTCCCAAAATGCAACAGGAGTGAAACCTTAGTGATGACTCTGATCTCGACCTGACTCGCCCTCTCACGTGGGAACGGCTCTTTCATCAGCCAATCACCAGGGGGCGCTGAAGATCCCTGCAGCCTCCGAAGTGAACCTGCCACCCGGCCACACGCCTCCCTCACACACTGCTGAGTCAGGGATCCAAGACCTTCCTGAAATAACTCACCCTCCGCCTCACCCTCCGCCTCACCCTCCGCCTCACCCTCCGCCTCACCCTCCCCAAACGCAGCTTATTACGACTCTGTGTTTATCTGCTGATGGAAACGTCTGCGCTTCATTTGGCCCGAATCTCTCTGCAGGCCGTCGGAGGACGAGCTCGCGCAGCAAACCGAGCTCCGGCGTCCGGCGATTAAAACAGATTTTAAAGCACTGAGGCGTGAAGTTCCGCCTCATTCGGATACTTTAAAGAACACGGCGGGGGGTCGGTTAATGAGAGGCTGCTCCTTCGTTTTTGAAAACAAAGGAACGGTTCAGCAGCGAGGTCGGATAATAATAAAAACATATTCAAGGCAACCAAGGCCTTTAAACACCCTGTGAATTATGATATATTTGTTTTCATTTGTGTGTGTTAGGGTGTTTTTTCCATCTTTAACCGGCTCAGAAACAAAGCTAAGCGAGAGCAAAGTGTCTAATCCTTTGATCATCCTGAAATGAATGGAAAGTAATTTCAAGAAAATTGACCCAAATTCGGTGAATCCAGACAGAATATGTCTCGTTTTTAATATATTATTTGATCCCCAACAATCACAGAAGAATCCCCTCAGTGTCGTTTACAGCAACAACTGGTTCCTCGCGTATTACTTCCAATTATCTTCTCCTCCATTAAGATGCAGGGAGCCGCTCCCCCCTCAGAGCCCCCCACTGTCCACAATCAGCCATGCATGTTGTGATGAATCGCCGGGTGAAGTCAAACTCTCCGGCAGCACGAGTGCGACCACCATTAATCACAGCGGGACAGATTATTACCTGTCCTCCATCCATCTTTGGCCTGCTGACATCACAGGGTCTAAACAAACAGCGGCGTGTTGGTTCTAGCCCCAGAATGCAGCGTGGTGTCGGGAGGCTGCGGGTATGGATCCCCTCTTTATTCGCCTCTGCAGAGAGAGGAGATTTTATTTCCGTGTTCAGGACAATTTGATGATGATGATGATGAAGATGATGATGAAGATGATGAAGAGTCTCTGGCACTCAGGTTTCTGCAAAGTGCTTCTGAGGTTCGTAGTGGGCGGGTCACTCATCGCTAGCTCGCAGATTCCTAATGCCTCCTGCTTCCTGCTTCATCCAAAAATGGACATGGCTCCTCCTACTTCCTGATTCATCTAAAATATTAGCATAGCTCCTCCTACTCCCTGATTTATCCAAACATGGGCATAGCTCCTCCTACTTCCTGGTTCATCCAAAAACAGGCATAGCTCCTCCTACTCCCTGATTTATCCAAACATGGGCATAACTGATCCTACTTCCTGGTTCATCCAAAAACAGGCATAGCTCCTCCTACTTCCTGCTTCATCCAAAAATGGGCATAGCTCCTCCTACTTCCTGGTTCATCCAAAAACGGGCATAGCTCCTCCTACTTCCTGGTTCATCCAAAAACAGGCATAGCTCCTCCTACTTCCTGGTTCATCGAAAACCAGGCATAGCTCCTCCTTCTCCCTGATTTATCCAAACATGGGCATAGCTCCTCCTACTTCCTGGTTCATCCAAAAAACGGGCCTAGCTCCTCCTACTTCCGAGTTCCTAAAAATGAGTAAAAAAACAACGTGTCATTCGTTTTAAGGGCTCTTTCCAGCGGCCCCCCTTGAGTCGGAGAGATTTCCCGGGTGAATGAATCGAGTGTTGAACACAGAGAGGCGTCAGACTGAATGTGACTAACAGGAGTGTGTCTGTGTTTTGTCCTGCAGCGTCTCCGACCGTCCCCCCGCTGCACTCGGAGCATTTCAAACCCTGTCATGAGAAGGACCTGGCGTACTGCCTGAACGGCGGAGAGTGCTTTGTCATCGAGACGCTCAGCGGACCCCACAAGCACTGCAAGTGAGTGATTATTCAAATGTCCCCCTCCCCTCCTCTTCCTCCTCCTCCTCCTCCTCCTCCTCCTCTGCTGCTGCTTCCTAACGTTTAATGTGTTGCTGCCGCTGCTGCTTT
This sequence comes from Chascanopsetta lugubris, assembly GCA_016785325.1. NCBI lineage: Eukaryota > Metazoa > Chordata > Actinopteri > Pleuronectiformes > Bothidae > Chascanopsetta > Chascanopsetta lugubris. The sequence goes on from JAFBJT010106287.1 coordinate 10,420, forward strand.
GTATTCCTCGCCGACTTCCTCTTTCGAGGAGCGGCAGTAAAGACCCTGTTTATGATCCAGATGTTTCCATGCCGGCTGATTTGCATATCGTTTGAGTAAATAGAGATTTTTTTTTGGGGGGGGGGGGGGGGGCGGTATCGTCAGGCAGGAAGTGGAAACGCGCACAAGAACTCATTCGGTTTGCTTTCAAAATAAAAGCTGTCAGGTGGAGCTGAATCCAGATTTCTGAGGCGCTCTTATTCTTTAACACTCAGAAGGAAGTTCAGATATTGATGATTCAGCTGTTCATTAGCTCTTTTTTGCTTTTATTTAGATTTTTATTTTTTTTATAGCATAATGAAACATTTCTATCCATTTTTTGCAGTGCAGCATGATATGATTTTTTTAACCTTTATTTTTTATTTGTTTTGCCTTACCAGCAGATCATCTGCTATCGGGTCATGGGGGTCTCAGTTGCCTTTTGCACCGGACCCCAGTAGATCTGGAGTCCACACGTGTAACGGAGCGTTGCGTACTTCAGCATGTGGGATCGATGAGGCTGGAATCGAACCCCTGACCCTCTGGTTCTATCCATCATTATAAATATAACGTTCACACAGTGGCAGTGGTTCAACCTCACCTTGCCGACTTGTCAGCAGATCGCTCATGTTCCCTTTGATTAGCTCTGGACGCGCAGGTGAGATCTGACTCGGTGGAGGAGCCCTTTTTATCCTGGTATCAGAGGCTCGTGAGACCTGGCTCTCCGGGACGCGGTTTGATGGTTTTTGGCGAAAACGTATACGAAATTGCTTCGTTTACAAAGTTGCCAAACACGGAATCTGCGTATCTGCAAATAACCGTTCGCGTCACGTTGACAGGAAATGGATTCTATATGCGCGGCACAGGTGAAGCTGAAAGCTGCTCCTCCATGTTGTGTCTTTGGTGTGAAGCTGTGCCAGGAGAGGAGATCAATGCTGCATTATCCTACAGCGCCGTGTGTGTGTGTGTGTGTGTGTGTGTGTGTGTGTGTGTGTGTGTGTGTGTGTGTGTGTGTGTGTGTGTGTGTGTGGGGGGGGGGGGTGTTTTGTGGGGTGTGGGGGGGGGGGGGGGGGGGGGGGGGGGGGGGGGGGGGAGAATTTTTGACTCTGCGCACCTTTGGGATTGTGCAGGAATCCAGCTGAGAGACTAATTCCCTCTGAGCTGCTTCTGAAGAACACAGATGTTTGTGTTTGCGAGACTCAAACCAACAAAGCTATAGGAGCTTGAACGGTGCTCGTATACAAGACGCTGCGCGGCTTTGTCTTTGCAGCTGTGCATGGGTGCAGAATATGAGTGTGTGTGTGTGAGTGTGTGTGTGTGTGTGTGTGTGTGTGTTGGTTGTCCCAGATTTGAGAGATGGGGAGGCTCATGGGCTCTTAGCCCGTTCAAATGTTGGGGCCATTTCACTAATTAAGTCCCAGAACAACTTCTTCTTCCCAAACTTAACCGCAGGACTTCCACCCGACCTGCTTTTCAAAGAGCCACTCCAAAGGTCCCTGGGCTACAAGTATACATCCGGACGTGTGCGCGCGCGCGCGCGTGTGTGTGTGTGTGTGTGTGTGTGTGTGTGTGTGTGTGTGTGTGCGCGTGTGTGTGTGTGCGCACATGAGGAAATTGGGGTGTGTTTTGTCACAGCAGTGAAAGTGAAACTCGCTTTATTAGCAATATATGGACAAAGTTGAGGCACAGAGATGCAGGGATTTCTAAGCACATGGAGAAAGGCATGTTGCTTTTCACACGTTTACGTCAACATGTCGACATGGATGGTAAAAATATTGCACGGTCAGCACCAACAAAATGTCACGCCCTCGCTTTTTGGCAGCCTGGTTTTGACTCCACTCACTGATTGTCTTTGATTGTAAAGTTGCTCGGTGATGCAGAGGCAGTTCAGACGGACACTCTGTCAGCGTCTGCGCGGTCGGTCAAACACGTTGCCTGTGATCAGCCCAGAAAAGTCAAAGTACTGAGCTTCCCTGTAGACCGGGCTTTTAAACTTGGGAGTTTTCTCAGCTCGTGCACATCTGATACGGAGAGGATTGTGGATGCACGGGCAGATTGGATGAGCACTTTGCCAACGCGTGGACTGTAAAAACATTTTGCGCGCCGCTGGCCTGGAAACATCAAAGGACTTTACCTTCCTGCAAACTACAGGCTCTTGAACTACATGGGTTTCAGCCTGTGCACATGTTAGCATCACAACACAGCCCGTCTTCCTTTGTCGATATGTTTACCTGGATGGTAAAAACATTCTGGATGCCGTCATGGATGCTTGTGCGCCAGGACCCGTATGATATCGTGATACTTTTGCGTGTCCACACATAAGTCAAACAGTCCATTATGACCGTTTGTTCAAGTGTAAACTGCATATGTGCAGTTTTACACGCTGCCGGTCCCTGAAGTCAAATTCCTTTCATTTCCTGATGCCGGCTTTTTGAAGACGACAGATTTGAGCTTCATTGAAACTCTTATTATATAAAATTATTTTTAAAAAAACCTTGGACGCATGCAGTTCCGTGTTTTGCCGGACACACAGACTAAAGCACACACCTGCGCATGTGTGTGACACGTGCAAAGCGTCCTGAGGCTCGGAGACACGCGCTCTCCGCCGGTGGTGTCCATCGTCTGCACCGGATCAAGTGGACGAGTGTTTGCATCAATCAGGGGAGAAAACACAAAGCTGCAGACGTCCACGGTGTGGGCGGGACGCCTCCCCTGCTTTTTCTGCACTCGCGTTGCCATGACAACAAAACCTGTGGACTAAGGTTTGTGATGAGCGCCGGGACGGCCTTGAACACAGCGCGTGAAACAAACGGTGCATCTGTTCATGCGAAGTACGTGTGTGTGTGTGTGTGTGTGTGCCTGTATTCATATCTTTGTGGGGACCATTTTGGACCATAAATCCAAATTGTGAAAAAAGCAGGGTGTGTGCATGTGCGTGTGCGTGTGCGTGTGCATGTGCGTGTGCTGCTCAATTGTGTGTTGACGAGCTTTTCGAGAGGAAATTCACGGCTCATCGAACAATATGGCGTCTGCTCTGATGCTGAATAACAGCTGCTGTGATCAGGCAGTAAAACTAAGAGGTGATTTTAATACTTTGCTTAAAACATAACATTTATAAGTGGGCGTCGTCTTTCATACTTTGCCATCAAACCAATGAATCGAGCCCAGTTTAAACCTTTTGAACAACATTTGATTCAGACTTTTCTGCAAAACATGACTGTGAAAATAATTCTTAGACTCTGTGTAAAATGGAAGAAGCGTTTTAATGAGAAGTGAAGTCGCCCACCGGTTCTCCCCCTCGAGGGCGAGGGTGAGGTGACGGATACAACACGCAACTTCCCCTCTAGGTGAAGTTTGAATCACCAAATCTTACACAGTGCACCTTTAAACCTTTTATCGTCATTTCATTCTGATTTTCTCCAAAACATGAACTTTTACAGTCATTTATCCTCATTGAGAAAAGAGGTGAAAGTTTCACCCTGAGCTCAGGATCAATGTAGAATCTGTGTTTACAGCAAATTGAGATGAATCAGCTCGTAAACATCTGATCAATCCAGATGTGTAATGGGGATAAATGGAGCCCGTTTCTGGCTCCAGAATTAATCATATTTTATATGCGATATGAAACCCGATCCTTCTTGCAATGATTTTCCCTCCAAAAGGCTCATAACTCAAATATCAAAGTGCCATTTTGGACCAGTTGTAAAACAAGCGCATGGATTATCCCCCTGAGCGCTGTTTAGTGCTGTCGATGGTGCTGTTTGTGGAGAGGGACGCGGGGGGGGCG
>JAFBJT010106288.1:0-15307 GCA_016785325.1 Chascanopsetta lugubris
GGAACCGTTGACACTGTTTATTTACATCAGGAGCAAATCCTCACGGCAGACTCTGCCACGTTAGAAAGCATTTCAAGTATTTTTATATCTATGTCCTTACAAGTTGTCATATTCATTATATGTATGTAAAATTAGTCAGTGAGAAGCTTTTTTTAAGAGTGCTGACGGGACAGGGGCACTTAAGGGGGGATTCAAATTTTGGCTGGGGCTCTGCCCCCTGGCCCCCCACCCCTGGATTCACCCCTGAGTCAAATGAAGGATAGTTATCTGGCCGTCCTTTTCTTGACTATTAAATCAATTGGAATAAAGTGCACATATTTAGTTATAGTTGCTTCAGTCTGAGGAGTCATTTGTTCCTTTTCCCTTCTATTCCAGGCTGCTGTGACCTCACCTCCATTTGTCCCTGCCCCTGCTCACCGCAGCCGCACAGACAGACAGAAACCAGCCTGCAAGAAGAGTGCTGGCTCCTCATGGAACGCGTTTAATCAGCGCCACCCAGCCAACACTTTGCCTTGCCTCATATCTTTATCGTCCCAGTGCAAACTACTGTTTGATAACATCCAGCTGAGAACAGTCCCGGCAACGGCTGCCGATAACAAGGCTGCTGCTCTGACGACGTCAAAGGATCTAAATATAAAACCCCGCTGAAGGAAAGAGTCCGAAGACATCCTCTTTATTTGTTTTGTTTTGTTTGCACATTTTTCTCGGATCCAGCGCCACCATGGGGGCCTCCGGCTACGGCTACTACCGCACGGTCATCTTCACGTGCATGTTCATAGGCTACTCGCTGTACTTCTTCAACAGGAAGACCTTCTCCTTCGTCATGCCCTCCGTGATGGAGGAGATCCACCTGGACAAAGACGACTTGGGTAAGGAGGCGGCGTTAACTGTGGGGTCAAAAACATATGGCCCGTGGGCCGGAATCGGCCCGCCGCACGGTCCCATCCAGCCCGCGGGATGATTTTGCAAAGCGTATAAAACTGTACACTTACATTGGTTTTATTATTTAGGAGAGACATTTGTCATTTGTCCGCTTTGCAAAATCGTCCTGTGTGCCGGGTTGAAGCCTCTGGTGGGCCGGTTCTGGCCCGCGGGCCGTATGTTGTCCTCGGGAAGTGAACAGTGAAAGGCAGCGAGGACATGCACCTGTGAGCTTATACGCACCCACTAGTGTCACAATGGAGGAAGTATTTGTTGATGACGCTGAGTACACAGATGTCATATATCGTCACATTCTCTGTATACGGTGCTTTAATGGCAGCCATCGCGTGTGTCTTCAGGTCTGATCACCAGCAGTCAGACCATGGCCTACGCCATCAGTAAGTTCATCAGCGGCGTCATGTCCGACCAGATCAGCGCCCGCTGGCTGTTCTCCATCGGCCTCTTCCTGGTGGGAGGGATCAACATCGTCTTCTCCTGGTCCTCCACCGTGACCATGTTCTCCCTCCTGTGGTTCGTCAATGGTCTGGGCCAGGGCTGTGGGTGGCCGCCGTGCGGGAAGGTGCTGCGCAAGGTAATGTGTCTCGGCACAGTTTCCTCCGATCCCGTCTACCCGTAATGGGCTGATGCAGCACTTTTACCCTCCATTTGCAAACAGTGACCCGCTGCTGCCGAGCTGCAGCCCCCAGGGGCAGTAACGGGGGTTCAGATGCTCGTTTTTCCACAGTCCAACTCAGTATGCGGAGCCTAGCTTCTGTCGCTGTGGACGCAGTGTGGTCATCGTCGTAATATTTACAGTGTTGCTCTCAGCGCGCCTGCCAAGCGCGAGGCCGATACGGTGAAGATCTCCCTCATGAGAGATGTCTTCAATTAGTAAGGAGATAAGAAGATACTCTCAGTTGAGGGAAGTTGCAGTGTAAACAGGGAGTAAACATCCCGCTGGCAGACATAGTGCATCTTTGTGGCCCGAGTGAAACGGCGGAACGTGTGCTGGAAGGCGAGAGGTCTTTCAGGTCGCGGCCGTCCGAGATCCTGTCGGTGTCAAACGTATTATTTTGCCGCCAGAATACAAACCAGTGCGGAAGCGGACAAAACCTGAGGCAAGCGTAGCGCCAAAACCGATACGATGGATGAAGGCCTCAGTCGCTCACACTGGCACATGAGAGGTTACAGAACCCGAGAGAGGCTGCCACACGTTCACATATGTTGATTCAGAGCCCTGGCTGCACTCTGCTTTCTCCGAGCTCCACACATGTGCTGCACTCTCCCCGGACCCGTCGGGCAGGTGGGGAGCAGACTCTTCTCTTTCCACCTCAGGGGAATGAGTCAGAACAGAGGCAAATGCCAGGGACTTCAAATGGTCCACCCGAGAATGATCACAGTGAACTTAAAGAACATTATCTTGACATTCCCTTTTCAGTGCGGAAGACTTTTGTCTCACCCTGGTTTTTGGTTGTAGTCGCTTCAGATTGTCCCTAGATTGTGTGGGACTCAGCTGTCGGGCCGTGAACCAGAGTTACAACAGGTTGGCACATTTCAGCCGCTCCCTCCTCCGGCCGCCAGCGTGATTTAAAAGCCTCGCAAAGCACTTAACGGACTGACTCTATAGTATATTTAATGTATCCCTGTTTAACCTTTACAGTCTGCGTAAACAATTCCACCTCTATGAGCAGGACGTTAGAAGAAAATGATTACACCGATGGTTTTAAGGTTTTGGAATCACCCAAATGTACAAACCCTTGTTTTAAATAACCCGAAACTACATTTGTTTACTCTCGCTACATGATTACATCAGGATCAGGCCGTCCCACAGAGGCCGCCATGCTGCACCGCGGTGTGTTGACCAGAATGGATGACCTTAATGTATATGTTGAGTTTCAATGAACCAATTGAAACTTAACTAAGTGTGTTCTATTGTACAATATTGAACTTGTATTACTATTATTTGTTTTGTGTCCGGTGTTATGTACCTCTGCGTCCGTGTATGTTATTTATGAGAGGTGCTTCATAAATATAGATACGATGATGATGACTATTATTATTATTATCATTATTAATATTATTGATTTCAGCCAAGTGAATTCTGCCGTCCAGCATCTTGTGTCAACCAAGACGCCGTGGTCGGAGCAGCGGTGGTGTAACAGGGTGGGAATAAATAGGTCTTGGCATGTGCTCAGTGTGAGGGAGGCGATCAGATTACAGGAGAATGTATTTTTAGTAGATCCTCAGCAGATCTGTCCAAAAGAGAAACAAGTTTGACCAAAGGTGCTTCCCTTCTTTGGAGAGAGGAGACTCCTTTAATCCGTGAGCATTCATTTGCTGCAGAGTTCACGTCCACACACACACACACACACACACACACACACACACACTGTGGATCCACACAGCTGCTGTAACTGTTTGCCCAGAGGATTGTCAAGTCACTCTGCAGCTCCGGTGGCTGTGCTGACTATGTGTGGAACTGCCATTGTTGCCCTCAGCTCTATTACATAATTACAAAGTCTATCTCCCTTTCCCATGTCTTTGATGATTCAGCAATTTTGCCCATAAGATGTCAATTGTGCCCAATTTAGGCAATGTAAAAAAAAAATCTGACTTCATTATCCTAATGTTTAGAATATTAACGCATAATCAAATCAGCCAAATGTAAGAACTGTTGTTTGCATTACTCTAGAATGAGGTTTTTATCTGTCGGTGCAGGTCCTCTCCTCAGAGGCGGCCATGTTGCACCACCATGTTTTTTACAGTCGCCCAGAAGGGACAAACGTAACATCTTTTGTGTTTCATTGATAACTGGAGGCTACCACTCCGTGTGTGGACGGGAGGTGACATGTATGCTGCTGCAGTGTGCAACCTCACCAGTAGCTGTCACTGAATCCTACATACCGCGCCTTTAATTTTCTCAATGATACATCGTTCAAATAATAGTTTCCATCATTTCTCGAGCATAAAAGAGACCAATGTGACCATTGTAAACCCAAATAAGCGTATACTCTCCTCTCTCCCTCAGTGGTTTGAGCCCTCCCAGTTTGGAACATGGTGGTCGGTGCTGTCCTGCAGCATGAACCTGGCCGGGAGTCTGGGTCCGCTCCTGGTCACCCTGCTCCTGCAGTACTACGACTGGAGGACCATCCTGACCGTGTCGGGGATTTTCTGCGCCGCCTTCTCCTTCGTCTGCCTGCTGTTTGTGAAGAACGAGCCAAAGGACGTGGGCCTGCCCAGCATCGCGCCTGCAGCCAAGAAGGGGGTGAAGGGAGGTGAGAGATGAACAGATAAATGGTGCCAGCTAAGATTACAGCAAGTAGAGGGGGTGGGGGCTCTTCTTGTGCACATTTTACTCACATGACATAATGTTTACTTTCTTTTTAGTCACAACACCCGAACTGCACTCTCTGATATGATTGGCCAACGGTTTTTTAAAGTGCAGTGTGTAAGAACTATTTGTTACGGACAGACATTGAAGATGATAGATGTGCAGATGTGTATCCACGAGTGTATAAACACCTGAGTGTACAAAGCACTGTCATTACCGCAGAAAGAGCCTTTTAAGTTTTCGTTGGCCGCCATATTGAAAATGAAAGACGTGGTGCCAGTTTGTTGGTAAACAGAAAACATTGAGATTGTCTGATTTTATATTGTGAGTATCCGCTTATTTAAGCAAAAAAAAAAAAAAAGAATATAACATTACCAGTGTGGTAGTGGGTCTACAGAGGCAGCAGCATGTGTCACTGTACCTTTATATTGGAGAACCCGCTGAAGCTCCGGCTTGGATTGGCTGCAAATCAAACAATATGTGGTGACCAGTTGTAGATAGAGTTATATGTGCATTTTGTTTCATTGGTATCGTTTATACATGTCATCATTCCTTCAACGACCCCCATCAAACCCCGCTCTGACCACCGTTGTTAGAAAAGTAACGGTCACATATACAGCTGCTAAACCTGTTGGTTGGTTGAAATGATTATTAATGCTCATCAGTAACGAGGCAGATTCCACATCCCACACACGGGCAGAGGAGAGCCACACAGACTCGTCAATAACAATCGATCATCACTGATCTGTTTTCTCTCATGTCGTGAAAATGCATGCCATTACATTGTCACATCTCGACCCCCACCCCCATTATCCCGTTTCCCTACGGTTTCCTCATGAACCGAAATATTTTCCACCAGTCAAAATGGCAGAATAGAGCTCTCACCTTATGTTTTGCACCATTGCCGTTTTGAATTGATGAATGCGGTGCTTTGTTTCTTGCCTTTGCTTGTGTACTCACATGCATGTTGTGGCACTTTGGCAATTTCCAAACAAGAATTTTAACAGATGAAACATAATCACCAGTTTGATACCTTCATCCACAAATCCGCACATAATAGACAGCGTTCATACCGATTTAGGTGGGACTCTACCATGTGACAGCCCCACCGTGTGTGTAGACAAGACATGTTGTGCTGTATGTATATATATATATATATATATATATATATATAATGGAACAATGACCTCTGTAACACAAATATGAAAGTGTAACCCTTCTGTCTCCCCACCAGGCAGCAGCGAGAGCACCCTCAAAGAATTCCTCCTCTCGCCTTTCCTGTGGGTGCTGTCCCTGGGCTACTTGGTGGTGTTCGGGGTGAAGACAGCTGCCACCGACTGGGGGCAGCTGTTCCTCATGCAGGAGAAAGGCCAGACCGCTCTCATGGGTTAAGTGTCTCGTCGTTGGTTTGCTCCTCTCATTTTCCTTGAATCTGACTGGTCAGTGTTACTGACCACCGCCATGCTGCTTTGCAGGCAGCACCTACATGAGTGCCTTAGAGGTGGGAGGCTTCGTGGGCAGCCTCGCGTCCGGCTTCATCTCTGACAGAGCGGTGGCTCGGGTGAGTAACGCCTCCGGAGGATCCGTGGAGATTTGGGTCCAGTCGTAGCAAACCCTCCTGATGATTCAGGTCACACTGTACTGGAGCGATGACTCGTTTTCAAAGGCAAACCCAGAAGTACTCATCTCTCTGTTCCCCCCCTAGTTTTGCATTTATTTTATTTTTGGAATATTATTCAAAATGGGATCTGCAGCAAACACAAGTTAAGGATACTGACATGTACTGTTTAGCTGTTACTGTCTAAAACTCTTGGTTCAAAACCCGATACCTAATGTCCCAAACCGGCTGTGATCTTTGCTTATGTGCTGGTGGCCTTTTGTTAAGCACAGTCAGAGCATCGCATTTCAGGAATGGGCTATTTTCTGACATGTCAAAGGCCAAGAAGTGAAAAGCCAAGACAAGGGAACCAGAAGTGTTAGCATGCTAACTGACTTTCTTATGTCAGGACTTTTCCCCCACGTCTAGCTCCACCTTATTCCTAGAGATTTTATTTTGTTATGTTTTCTTTTCTTTTTTTCTTCAAATATTGTCGTTATCGTTAGTTATGCATCTGTCACATCTTACATTCCTTTTGCATTCACACACACACCCAGTCCAGATTTGAGTTCATGACTGAAAATAGATTATTGAAAGACCTTATCAAATGATGTACAACATCAATACCAGCCCTCCCCTCTTGACTTTCTCCAGAAAGGTCTGGGCACCCATGGAAGCCCCCGACACGGCCTGCTCATTGCCATGATGGCGGGGATGTATGTGTCCATGTACCTCTTCAGAGTCACCATCACACCTGAAATCCCAAAGGTAATTCAACCCTGTCCTGCACAGTCATTGTGTACAATATCTACATAACTACAAGAGGTTATATTCTCTTATATATTATATTCTCAGGAGGCTCCTCTTTGGGTCCAAGTCCTTCATCCACTGTCTGTCCTCATCGGTGTGTCGGAAAAAGAGGTGCGTTCAAAAGACTTACATTCCTAATTTTAACGGGCCGGGCTTTGGAAAACACATATTTATTGATCTTGTTTTGCTTTGTTTACAGATCTGGATCCTCTTCCTCGGTGCTTTGTTTGGGTTTTCCTCTTACGGACCAATTGCCTTGTTTGGGGTGATCGCCAGTGAAAGTGCTCCTTCAAACTTCTGTGGAACTTCTCATGCGGTTGTGGCTCTGATGGCGAACGGTAAACTCCATCATCAGTTGTCCTGCGATGTTTGTGCTAAACATAGATAAAAATACATGAACAACCAAAAAATAAGAGGACTGACAAATGCCTTGAATGTATCATCTTTTTCATTAAAGGTGCATAAGGCAATTTTTTTCCCCTATAACATAACATGAGTTTGTGCCTTGGCAGGACATTGCCAACTGTCTTAAAATTAAAATTAATGGAAAAATAAATGATGCAGCAGAGTGAGGGCCACATTCTCTCCCACGTGACCTTGGTGACTTATACTGGAGCCAACTTGCTATGGCTGCCCTCATTCTCCAGCCCACACTGAGGCTCTGCCAGCTTGTAAGGTGCTGTGGTGGCTTTGTTCTGATGTGGCCAGATGTCTGTGTGTTTGTGGGGGTGGGGGCGGGGGGGGGGGGGGGCGGGGGGGGGGGCGGGGGGGGGGGGGGGGGGGGGGGGGGGGCGGTGCTCACTCATGCCCAACAAGTTTTAGCATGGCTGCACAAGCAAATGACAGAAGTCCATCTTACCTCCAATGGCTTAAACTGCCATTTTGGGAAAGTTCCATGATACTAGTTGGAGTAAACATTCAGGTGCCCATGTAAATACATGTGTTCTGGGAGCGGGCTGTTTGCTTGGCCCATGGTAGTGCCAGTCGTAGCATTACCATTTTGCCACAGGGTTGAAGCCATAATGGCAGTTTATTTATTTTTAATTTAATTTGTTTTTAACTTTATTTTATTCTTATCTCACATGATATATTTTTGATTTTGCTTACCCTCCATTTTCTCAGCTCCACTGATCCTCTGTTCCCCTTGTGTTTCAGTTGGTGCCTTCATGGCGGGGCTTCCCTTCAGCACCATTGCCAAACAGCACAGCTGGGACGTGGCCTTCTGGGTCGCCGAGGTGATCATGGGCGGCGCCACCGTTGCGTTCTTCCTCGTTCGCAACATGCGCACCAAGATGGGACGAGTTGTGGAGAAACAGGACTGATCTCACCGACCTTGAAATGTTCCACCTCTGGACATCCTCTGATGTGACTAGAACCAGGCTGAGTTCCTGCACTATTGCGTTCATACAGAGATACCGCACATGAATACAGATCCGGTCTGAACCAAACGAAGCCACCACCACGTGTAGATACTCAGGGTGGGTGGAGGGTGTTCAATCGTGTTTAAAGTCACAACTGTGACACATTTTTATATACACAACACACAAACATGCAAAAGACAATAGCTTTGCCTAATCACATGCTTACATTTCAGTGCTTTCACGCGATCATAGAAGCCATTCTCATGTACTGTAGAGATATTTCAAAGTTGCCGTGGGCTAATGAGAAGTCTGTGGGTGAATGTGTGATGCTCATCGCATCGCTGCCTTCAGAGGAGGTCACTTATATTCAGGTCGATGAATGTTCACCGATGGTTCTGTATATTATAGACTTCCATTTGCACAAATGTAGCATGTCTCATCAGTGGTTTTACTAATACCTCAAGTGTTAGTGAAAATGTTGCATTCACTATGCCACCGAAACGAAGTCACTGGAGAACATGTCGTTTTTTTATAGCCGGTTCTGAGCTTTGTGCTGCAGGGTGTTACTTGGATGCAAGATGCTGAGGTCAGCTTTTCGTGATCTGACTTGTTTATACGGATCGATATATGTATGATACACACAACCTTTGCCATGTCTGTAGTCACTGCCATTGTAGACTGCAGTTACAACTTACATACTGGCGACTTTCTCATGTCTAAAATCCGATTGGTGTCAACCCTCCGAGTGAAAAGTGTCAAAGATCTCTATGTGACTATTTGAAAAATGAACTTGACATAATGAATGAATTGTGGAAATAAATGTGAAGTTGAGTTCATCCATAAACTGATTGTGGTTGGTCTTTCCATCTGGATCCTTATTGTGAGATTTCATCCCCTCTGTTTTCTGAAGATACCGAAACACAAGACTATAAGTGTAAAAGCTTCTATTTCCCTCTCAGGATATCATCATCATCATCATCATCATCATCATTATCATTATCATCATCCCAACATCTCGCAGGAATATTGGCCTGTCGCAACTAACCACGTGAGTAGGTTGATGTATTTCTAATGATATTCCAAAGCAAATGATTTTTACTGAAGAAAAGCTTTTATCATCTTGATGACCACGCTGCACAAAGTAAACCTGGTCGATCCTTGAGCCCAGTGATGAATCCCAATCCTTTGTTCTGCGTGAAATGAATCCTTAAGGTTCCCCAAGCTAAAGTAAAGCCCCTGAGATGTCAGTTGCACCGATGACATCAACCAGGTCTGTTCACCACAGTCTCTCCAACGAGGTATTTTCACTTACTCAAACACTCCTCATTTCATGTTTTGTAATGACAACATAACCACTACACACTGTACCTTTAAGAGTTATCGCACTGTTGACATTTACTAACGGTTTGACACCGTTAATAAATGTCACTGCTAATGAGACTCTTCTTTGGAAAATACCGATGGTGCGATTCGTCTTTCTATCATATGTGTTATTATCTTATATATCTTAATAACATGCAGACGGTGGATAGATGATTGCGATAAGAATGTATCCTCCCAATTTAGAGAGATGTATACGTTGTAATAATTTGTGTCGAATGTGCATATTTAGTAATTTACGTCAGGCGAAGTTCATCACGCACATCTGAACCTTGTACATCCTACAATTCAATTCAACCGCTGACACTGATTTGACCCATCGCTCTCTAGGTACGTTCCTTCGTCAGCTGAAATATAAACAGTCATACACAGAGGAACTGTTCCCTGTTATTGGGGCTACTTGCGTTTTAACATTACGGGTTGTACCCGGTTCGAATTGATGAATATCGGGGACGTGCTGTGGTTTCTACTCAGAAATGCATCTATGAAAGCACCGCTCAGGTAAACCGCTCGTGTACCTTTTCGACCAATCACAGCTCGTGTAGGTAGGTGCTTGCAGAGAGTGCGGAAGAGGACTGCACCGGAAGTACTTAACGGGCGTACGGCGTAATCGGTTTGTTTACCAATAAAGACTGTGCGTGATTGAGAAAGAACACGAATCTCCGTGGAAGCAGCGGGAAAAGAAAACACAAAGGCAGAATTAACGGCTGTTGAAGCTGAAATGAAGCTGTCCATGGTGCTGAAAGGACCTGTTGTCTGTTTTAACGAGGCACACAGATAATACTTTACTATTGCGTTAATATTGACGTCGCAGATGCTCATTTATGATGCAACACGGTTTAACTGACATGTAGTCCTACGTGCAGGAGCTGGACGACGAAAATGCTGGTCCTAAATAAAGATATCCCAGAGTATAACATTGTCAAAGCTCAAGTTACATGAAAATGTAACATACACATTCAGACTGCACAGGAATACGAACTGAAATACAGATTGACGAGAGGTAAAAATGGGTGGAGCTTCCATACAAACTACAAGTCATACTTAACAACAATATGAATTACACAATAATTGTACCATAATGATTCCAACCCAACTTGATGTGAGAAAAAAAAAAGAATGAGGTCAACCATATGTTTTAAGTTTAGCAGTAGTGTTTCTGCTGATTTGTTGACAAATACACCGCTTCAAATAACATTCACAACATCATCAACTGTATTTAGTATATCTAAATTCAAATTGAGATATGCCTGATTGAAGGCGGTGTGTAAGATTTTGTGACAGGTTGCATGCTGTATCCCCTCACACTCACAAGCATGCAGGAAAACCTATGGTAGACTTCTGTCATCAAAACTCAAACTGGAAAAATATGGCGGAAATATGACGGCCCTCACAGAGGATCTGCCCCTCATGTAAATATACATTAATGGACTAATTTAAGGGTAATGAGAACAAAAATGATTTAGGTGATAGTGAAAATGTTAGTTTGTAATTGTTTTGTAATATTTTCTTCGACCAATAGAGAAAAAAATGACCAGAATCACGCACACTACACTTTTAAACACCGTTTGCGATTTTGTACCAGAAACCTAATTGAAAAACGTCCCAGAATAAGAGCGCAACAACTACCAACTGAGTTTTATTGGTTTGTCGATAACAATCATTACACAGGTACATCTATAAACAGATAAAAAGAAACCGCACACTTGTACTTATACAGATATCTAAAACCCACAAATATTGCTACTGCTGGTATGCATTTGACATCTCAAATAAATGTACAGTTTGACTGTTGGCCTAAAAATCCAGTCTCAACAGTGTTTGTTTTATGGTTACACATCTCATTAGCTTGGCTAAGAAAACAAATTCCATTTTACCATCCTTACAATGTACCATTACACACTGCGAATAGAAAGATTGAAAACCTTTTTCACAGCAGCTATACAAATTTATTGCGATGCTATCACAGAACAGAGACACAACCAACACACGCGATGCACAGTTCTGATAAGGAGAGCTCCAGTACTAGGAATTTTAGGTTTATTGATCAGGTTCATTAAGAAAAACTGCATGAATACAAGAGTTAACATATAGGAACAAAGCTTACAAACATTCTAAAACACTGTTCTTCAGTATAAACAATAAAACAATGAGTTGCCCTATGACTTTGTCCATTCCCACCCCAGCACAGATTACATACACTGTCCCTTATAAAGCATATGGAATGTAATCCACGCAGGCAAGCTCTTCCGGTTGTTGTCCCAGCTCCAAGTGAACATCACGCTTGCGTGTTGACATGGTAACCTGTCCCGTGCCCTCCCTTCTTTCACATTTAAAACTGAAATGAAATCCACTGACAGCAACAACAATGACCGCAAAATTCATGGCGATGCAAAACTGTGGGATGTGATGAAATTCATGTCTCCAAATTGACTTTTTTTTCATTAAAAAAAAGTGTTCTCTACAATCAAACTACTAAAAAACCTGTATTTAGAAAATAGTTGATAAAAATATTCCCCTGAATTGTACAAGAAAAGAGGTACAGGGAGCACTGGTGAAAGACGTGGTTTGAGAATCGTTATTCTGCCTCATCGTTTTTCTCCTCAGCTGCGTCTGTAGCTGGTGCCTGTGAGACAATAGCGAAAAGTGTCAAAATTGCAACACAGAGGATATGACTATAATTCAGTGTTTCACTCTTTTGTGGCTCTTACTTCTTCCTCAGCTTTGGCTTCACCGTTCTCTGCGGGGGCTTCTGGTTCTTTCTCCTCAGGCTTGGCCTTCTCCACCTCCTTGGCTTTCTTGGGCTTAGCAGGTGCCTTCTGCAAACAGAAATAACAGTATCAACATTAGTTTCTTGCCATTTCCAATTCAAAATGATTTATTTCAGATGCAATATACACAAGCACACACCTTTGGTTTGGGTTTGGGCTCTGCTCTCGCAGCTGCGGGTTTCTATGAAAAAGAAAACGTTTTGTATCAGCCCCAACAACTGACAGCAACTTGCACATTTCATCTGAGGAACCAAAATGATCTGTACTTACGTCTATCAACCTGAGAGATCTTCTTTTGGGCTGCTGAGAACGAGACAGACAGAGGGATTACTTTTCAACTTTCAGAATTTTCCAACAGCCCTCACTTAATGGGGCGTTGCTGACCCCTAGTGGATGCATACGTGCATCGTTTATTATAATACGTGGATTGTCAACCATATTGAGAATAAACAAAGCATACTCCTAGATCTAAAATGATGTATTGAGCTTTTATTACTTACTGCTGAATCACCTGCTGCCGCTGCCGCTGCCGCTCCCTGCGAGGGGAAAAAACAAGAGACAAAATGGGGTCAGGATTAAATTGGTGATGGTGGTGTGGGGTGTGGGTTTCAAGTGTATGTTATGTAATTCAAAAGTGGGCGTTGCCTTCCAAAAAAATAAACCTATGGCAGCACAGCCAGCTTCATGCAAGATGCAGTTCGTACAGATACATCCCACATCTGGTACAATGAAATCATTTGCATTTTTTTTTTAATTGTGTGCAAGAGAGTGCAATGGTTACTGGTCATAAGCAGGTATAAATATGCAATACACTGAAACGGTGCTATAACGTTGTTCATATACGTTTTCAAAGGAAACAACAACAACAATATTTCCATCTCGTAGTTTCATGTTGTTTGGACTGCATCTTGTATTTGGCTTGCCCTCGCCCGGCTCTTCTAAGTGATTTGCCTACAGTTTAACTCCAGTGGAGGAGGAGGAGAAGAAGGGGGGCGGACGGACTCCGCCTCCTCACGACACATCCATTCATTGGTAATAAATGGGGGTCGGAGAAAACCGAGCCGTGCAGCGAGTGTTCCCGCCATCCGTTTGAAACATAGTGACTGTCAGTGCAGCAGAATCTACCAGAACCCCCAGCAACAGGAGCAGTGACGGGGGATCGCCATTGCATAACCTACAACTGGCCTGAAAATGACAGTTAACGCCAGGAATCGGGCGGCGAGCGCGACAAGCCAACGGAAGCCGCGCCGTGACAAATAAAGCAGCTACATATCTTAGGTTTTACGACACGCACTTATTCATAGGGTGGTGTTTAATGGCGGTTTGAGTAAAGAAAAAAACACAAACAAGGACGTGGCGCCTACGTGAGCAAGACACGCCAGTGCCCCGTACGAAAACAATCTTTTTGCTCGGTTGAAATATTCGCATTCTTCCGAGAAACTTCCGCGAAGCACCCAGCGCTGTGTCCCCTGGTAGCAGACGATCAATACGCCGCCAACTTTCTCTGCCGAGCGGCGACCTGTCGACGGAGAAGCGACCCCCGCTTTGTCTCCGCACATTGCGAGCAAACGTAAATATAAACACACATACCGGAGTGTTGCCTTCTGCCGTGAGAGAGCGACCCGAACGCGGAAGAGAAGGCGACTTAGCACAACGATTATCACCGCACACACAAGACGGAGATAAGACAGAGAATGAGTCGGTGGAGAAAATCAAAACAGAAACGAACTAAAACTCCGCGCCGCGCCGGGCTCCACTGTTGACACCTGGCTGCTACACCAGCCGATATCTTTTGCACAAACATTTCAACAACTCTGACCACAACAACACCATTTACTAATTGAATATTGTGTTATCGACGCTGTATTAGTGGATGCATGAAAGATATCGGTCTACTCACTTTGCTCCTTTTAGGCATGGTTGGTTTTTGTGGGGTGTTTTTTAGTTATAAAAAGGAAAAGAAGTGGCTCAGTGTTGCTGGAGAAAAGACAGTGGTATATTCTGGATAAAGCTGTACCAGTAGAATCTAATACAGCGCTGCGAGACTTAATGTTCCATTGGAAGAAAAACTAGCTCAAACCGGATTGGATTCTCCCCCTCCCTCCTTATTCAAACCGTTATAGTTCCTGCGTGACTGACGGAGGCCGGCCCCGCCTTCTCCGTGCTCTGATTGGCCGAGGCAGCGGTCACCAAGACGATTTCAAATCCGGGCTCGCGCCTGAATGGCTGCGTCGCGCGCCACTCAAACAAACACGAATGACCATTTGTCTTCGCCGCGCAGCCATCTGCTTTAACGAGACGAAATTGTCATCGAATCAGCCTTTCACCTCGCTTATTTATGCATTTATTTCCCTCCAAAATGTCGCACCGCGACGGGAACAAGCCCTGCCTCAGCCTTGCGACCAAAACGAAGCAGTTTCAGCTCCACAGAACATAAATGTTGCGTGTTTGTGAAGGAGAGGATTGAGAGAGAAGGGTGTGTTCACGCGACGGTTCACTCTCAGCCGAGCTTCTTTTGTATCTCGGCTTGGGAAAATGGCGACAGATTCTTCTGGTCACAGCTTTCGGCTTGTGTGTGTATGTGCGTACGTGCGTTGTGTGTGTGTGTGTGTGTGAGCTGCCATAGGCAACTACTGTTACTGTTGTCACCGGCCGTTTTGTGCCATTAGTGAGTGCGAAGTAGAATTCGGCGGAAGAATTCGGCTGCCGCGTCTTGTTACCGAGACTCGTGTCAGACGTTTCATTCATTTCCCCCGAGTCAGTGACACGGACCGTGGAAGTGTAATCCTCCTGTGAACACCAACATGGACCCACCCGTTGTCTTTGCAGGAGAACAAGTCTATTTCTGTGCATCTGTCGAGCACATTGTATTGCAAAGTACTAGAAAGCAGGCACGGGAGGAAAACAAATACAATGTAAATAAACAATGCCATGCACTTGCATGCAAACAATGGGACTGGCTCTCCACATGACATATTCTATGTGTTTCTGACTCAAAGTGGAAGACACTGACATGGTGGTGATTCAAGGACCTTGAAATGCAGAAATGCAGTATTTATTTTATCATTATATCAACTGTCGCAATTTTGTACATTTATGTCAGTATAGTGTGCATAATGTGCCATTATATGTGTGT
>JAFBJT010106288.1:61689-89265 GCA_016785325.1 Chascanopsetta lugubris
AACTGTTGACGGGGGGGGGGGGGCTTGGTATGATGGTGCTAAGACTATGGTACGATGGCGCTAAGACTGTGGTGCGATGGCGCCCTTATGCCATTCTCTGGGGAGAGCCCTGTAAATAGCAATTTAGATGCTTTAGCAGCACATAAAAAAAATGTTTGCCAACAAGCGGCTAAAAAAAAGGACCACAGTCTGTCGTCATGCATTACGATTGCATTTTTAAGCCATCGTGTACAATTCAAGAGAAATGTCCCATTGTCATTTTTCTTGAGGAACCCAGTGCATTGGGACATTCCGTCTTAGCATACAGAATATATGCCTTCCTTTCACTCTATTTCTATATAATAATTCCCACTTAACTGGGATTGTTTTCACCGAACGTCAAACCTCAGCATCAGATTCTCTTTGGGGAAACAGAACATCTGAGGCAGGGGGAAGTCTGTTTACACTTGGGCGGCTCGAGGACAACACTGTTAGTGTTTCCCCGCAGTGCGCGTCTGTGGATTACACAGCTGCATGCAGCTGTAGGTCTGCAGCTCTGAGCACAATTAATGAGGACGCCTTTATTCCACAAAGGTCCAGTGAGGCCTGATATTCCCCCACAGCTTGATGCCAGAGCCACAGGCTCTTCTCTTCTCTCTGAACTTCATTAGAAAGCGTGCACCACACACAATTCAAACAAAGGACTCGACAGCCCGCTGGGTTAACAAAAGACACTCCGATAAGTGAATTCAACAGAAAACTTATGTGAGTCCCCAAGAGGCTTTATCTGGCAAGCAGGAAGTAAATTCCACAGCTAGTGCCGACATGATCTCAAGTACAATGTCTCTTTGGAGGACAACCTCGAGCCGTTTACTGGAGACTTCTGAAGTCATTTTAAATTAGCACATTAATCCTAACCCCCGTAGACACTGTTACATAATTTAGGAGCTAAAGTCTTAAGTGTGAGACAACAGCACCACAGAGATCTCACTTCAGTGTGGGGGGCGGGGGGGGGGGGGGAAGGGGGGCAGCAGACAACACAAGTGGGCCTCTATGTAAGCTAATTGGTTCCCAGATGAGAGGAAGAGATTCCAGCGATAGGGTTTCTTTATATGATACCCATGGTAGCATGTTGTGAAGAACTTTGAATTTGTGCAACTCCCTTGCTTTACAACAAATACATCCTCATGAATGATAGATACGTTTGCTCATCCTCTTGTGACCCAGAAAGGAAGCAGGGCGCAGTGCAAGCACTGTGCCGAGAGATCTGGAAACCAGTTCTGCTGACAAAGATCATTTGTTTCGGCAAGTCATTCCTTGAAGGGAGTTGTGTTCTACATTGTTGAACATATTGTATGTATCTAACGATTGTTACGGTTGGGTAAACTGAACACAGGGGGGGTGGGCATCATTTCTATGGCGTACAACACAAAAGAAACAAAAGTTGGACAGGACAACTTTGTGACATCGAAGAGTTTTCATCAAAAGTTGTAAAAGCTAAGCGCATGTGTATGGACGGAACTGTTCCTTCAGATTTGGTTAATTAAGACACATTTGCTCATTTTCAACAATCACCACAGGGAGTGTTTCAAGCCACAGAACAGTTCCACAAATCCATGTAGCCCAAACACTTAGACCTGGTCGTGACTAAATTACGAAAACTTCCATCGACCGCTACCAACTGATATGTCAACTGCTATGAAGCCAAAGGAAGAGATGTCTTTGTCATTTAGAATGAATAGATAAACAAACATCAAAAGAAAAAAAAAGTATGACTGTGTCGTCAGGGAGGCGGCCACACAGGGTTATTCTAAGATGACAGAGTCGTACTAATGCTCACTTTAAATTATTCTTCCACCTGAGGAATGAACCTGAGCCAGGGTGCTTATGTTTCACCGCTTTCTGTCCTTGAAGCTTTGTCCATAAATAGTCTACAAAGAACTGGTGCTTGAAGCCCAAATGGGTAAACACGGAATGGCTGCCGTTTTATTTTTAAAATATACAAATGGGAACACATCAGCTTTAGATGTGTTGGTATTTCGCTGTCATGGGTTACGTTAGCAAACCTTGGCTGGGCAGTAAATCAATGGTATCACTTATCATATGACTATTGCAGTGCCTATTCTAAACACGCATGTTTGGAATGGGGTGTTTACATGGCCTTTGGATAGAGTGGTTGCAGCTTTTCTTTCTGACACTGTAAAAGTGCTGACGAGCAGCAGCTAATAAAGACCTGTTGCTGGACACGGAGCTGTGCTACCCGAGTTGAACTCAGAGCCGTTCATCTGTTCATTCAAACTTTGAGTTGATAGACTCACGACAAAGGACACCACACTGAAAACCAGTTGTGACGATGGGAGGATCAACAATTTTTGAGACATGCCGTCCTACTACGTAAAGAGTTATTTGTGGAATTTGACAATCATTAATACTGCCTCCAAGAGAGTCTTACGTTGTGTGAAAAGGTGGTAAGTCTTCTGGATCAATGGAAGGGCATGGGTTTCAATGTGTGCACACATGTGTGAGATAATACCCAGTAACTTGCAGGAATGTTACCTAATCCTCGTGAGAATACGATATCTACGCTGCTCTTGTGGCCAGGTCATTTACACAGAACCTTCAACATAAACATGGGCAGTGTTGGCCTCGATGAAAGGGATAACAGGTCAAGGCTGGACGGACACAATGTATTATTGTTGAGGCCTCGAGCAGTCACACACTCAACACTAAATCCAAAAAAGACACTCTTACTGGTCCATTACCATTCATGGGTGGCCAGGAGGAACCAGTACAGACAGTGCAGAGAGCAAACGCAGGGGAAAAGCCCCTTTCTGCATCAATACTGACCCTTCGAAATTACACAGACTCTTTGTACTGCTCGGACTAAGACCGAAAAAGGTCCAGTGGTGAAAGCCTGAAGGGTTCAACCACGGGTGGTGACAGTTCCCACATTCTTCAGTTGTTCCCACGTGACACCAATTATGGCTTTCAGTGCTCTTCGAGTGCAGAGCCACACTGCGGGAGATAAGGTAGGGAAGACCAGCGAACTTACAAGAGTCACCCATGGCGCACATCTCAAGTGTTGTCGACACATTTGTAGAAAAGGTGATATGTGGTAAGTGCACCCATGTAGTATCTACAGTAACCTTGAACTAAACCAGGTGGTTCCTCCTGGCTGCTGGTCAGTAACGACAGGTGCTGTGCCTTGACTTCACTCAGAAAGGTTACTGACAACCAGTGAAAGGTATGAGCTCACACTTGTGTGCTTGTGTACCCAGCAGCAGCACAGCCAGGTACTTATCATATCCAAAGCCAGGAACTGTGTCCTGTTGCCAGGAGACTAATTGTGCACAGCTACCAAATGGTATCTGCTGGATCAACCAAGCACAAAAGGCAGAGAACAATATTTAAACAGTGTCTTCTGTAAAGAATGTGACTAATGGTTCATTCATTTGATTATCTTCCTGGAGACCGTGGTGTTTTACTTGGTTGACTGGCTTTCAAACACCTTAATGTTCCCCGGAGAATCAAGAAATGCGTGTTTCAGAGCACTGCGCGGCTCTTTCCTGGCAACAGAGCAGGTGAAAAAGATAAGCTTTAGTGAGTCAGTGTTTGATTGTGCTCCTCGGGTTGCTTGCACAAGACCAGCGTGGGTTTAAATTATTAATACTGCTGCCAGTATACGGCATTTCAGTATGATCCCCGATGCAATATATGCACAAACACAGTGATGGCGCACGTAGATGAGAGCTCACAAGAGTGTGTTTCCAAGTCATGGTGCTGGCTGGGATGTCTCCGCCGCAACACAGTGTCATCTTACAATAATTCAAAAAGCCGTCCAGCCAGTGATGGTATCAAATGTCTGTCATCACAAGCGGCACTGTACATACAACATCCGAGTTGCAAATAGAAAAAACAATTGCTGTCAGTGCAAACAAAGGAACACTTTAAGTTGGGATCAAGCATAGATACCAGCAGATCTTGATAAGAAATGGCCTCGCTTCACAATGATGATTGCAATATCATAAAAGAGACTGTAAATAATTTGGCGAGAACAGACAATGGTATTGACCTACATTGAATAAGGCATAAAAGCAACTGTAACAGTTGTGCTAGGCTAATCATTGAAACGGCCTCGGTTCATAACACCTCAAATTATGATCAAATACTGCAGACGGAACGAAGAACCTTCTTAAACTCATAATCATCAATTATTTTGTAATGAGTAAATATTGCATATGCTTGCAAAATGCTCTTCAAAGATTCCATGGTTTAAGGGCATATATAAAAAAAAAGTTTAATCATACACCCTCAGTGCTTCGTCGTAACCTAAAATGAGTCACTTGTGACACATTAACGAAAGCATCGCCTTATATGTGGTTCACGATAATAAACCTGGAATCTTTCCCACGCAGTCATTACAGAAGGTTGATTCCAAGAACCACGTTTCTTAATACATTTGAAAGAATCCATCATATTAAATGTTCAGTACTTTTACTCAGAGGAGCAAATGAATAATCTATCTGCCCCGGTTGACTGTGAAACGTGATTAAAGCAGCATGAGGTACATTTAAAAAAATAGGTTTTTTAAAGCGATACTTAAACGATAAGGATTCCATCTTTGATAATTACAAAAGCTATCGACACTGGAGCTGAGCCCCTGTCAACAGCTAGTCCAGCTAGAGCTGGAACTATTCCATGTGTTGCCGCGGTAACAAAGCTGACTAGTCAGTTAGCTAACTCAAGATATACCGCCATCATTCTACACTCGTGGCTCAGTTGTACACGACATGTACGTCACCCATGTTATTTTCAGAGGATAGCATGACCAGAGTCAATTCACATAATTGCTGACCACAGACAGGGGATGTCTTACTTTTTAGCTTTTGTTACGGCTAGCTCACTCATTGGTATTCAAAAACTGCGCCCTGCAGATTTAAAATTCCTAATTTGTTGAAATGTTCAGACATTAAGTTAAGATAAGGAGCACATACAGTTTAAGTATGAGACGCAAAGGTGAGGAAGGGTGAAACTGATAAGGGTTCCCACTTTTGTTATCCTCCATTGTTTACTATAGATAAGCATTCTCTTCAAGGTATGGCCGGTTGAACTCTTCACTTGACAAATAGACGACTGAAGAAAATACAGCGTATATGAAATTCTAAGTTAAATGTGATACTTTTATTTAACATATACAACCACAGAACCAAGTCGAGCTTCGGCAGCCCAGAGAGAACGGAACTATATTTGTCCAATCAATGTAAACGCCATCAGATAGTTCCATTCACAACCTTGAGAACATTCTGTGCAGCTTCTCTGGTTTCTGTTCATAATACGTCGAATGACCACTTGCTGTAAAATTATGCAAAACATTGGTTTGGTAAGACAATATTCGCAAATGAACACCGCTTGGATCTTTTTTCAAGCATTAATACGATTATTAGAGATAATAAGTATTTTGTAGACTTAAGCTGTTAACAAGCAACAACACTGTCGCGTGAACCCATCGTGACCACCAGAGATTATAACGTACCATGACGAGATGTAATCTCTATTGGATGCTTGCTTCCTTTTTTAAACACCTAAAAATCATCAGTGTCTATGGGGGATTACATGAAGAAAATGTCCTTTGGCCTTTAGCTAACAAAGTAAAATGTAGATCCTTATTTTCGTAGAGTAGATCCCTGATCTTTGCACCCTATCATCACCTCTACATATAATCAAGGATCAGGTTGCAGTTTATCTCCATCGAAACTACACTTTACTTAGATAATGGCAACTTTGCGTAGGTGTGTGTGTAGATTTCAGGGCAGTAACACACACCTTCTTGTCAAATTGTTTGGGGCGTTATCAATTATGAATGAAGGTGAGGCTAACTGGACTTGTCACATGTGGTAAAAAGAGGTAAGTGAACTCTGGAAAGAAGATAATTAACAAAAGGCGTCTCCAACATATGAGAGGAGTTTTATCAGATCTTAACTTATGCATCAAACGTTCACTTTGTGAGCCAGTGTGTGTCTGCAGGATGTGTGATAAGGACAGTTTACAGCAGGGTACTACAGTGCTGTAAACACATCGTTGTTTATGGCTTCTTGTGAATTTTGGTTCATAGTGCGTTTGCAGTGATTCGTTAAATCATTACTTTGAAAATATGAATGTGAAACAAGGTCATTTTAGATAACGGCTTGTTATGTTGTATTCTAGCTGATTAGAGGAGATCCGTTAAACCACGCCCTGCTCATAAAAAGTTCAAAAGTAGGTTACCGACGGTAACGGCAGCTTAGGACTCATGGGTTGATAAAGGGAAGTGCTTTTGTGTGATACAAGTCAGCAGTGTGATTACATGAGCTGAAAATAAGGACTTTACCTCTGTTTGAAAAAGGAGTTAAGCCAACAGAAGCCTTTTGTAGACATCAGTATTTGCAATGAAGTTTTTGGACATGAAATCTTAAATCTGTAATCTCCATTGCATTTCGCATTAATTCAATTAAGGCTACAATGGCTTCTTCTACACATTAGTGAGGGAAGAATGAGGTGCGGTGCATCATGCCACTTTACTCACTCAATGAATGAGTCCCAGTGATGCGTTCTGCGCCCATGTATCATCCATATCATTCAGACTCTGGGCACCGTCTAAGTAAGACTCCTCTTGCTTGATTGATGCGAAAAGCTCTTGCAACGCGGTTTCATCAGTCTGAGAGAAGTACTTCTTCTGCCAACGAGGAGAGAAGCGCTGTGCACACGAGCGGGGTTGCTTAAGAAGTAAATGGACGGTGGGTGAGCTTTGATAGGTCTGCGTGTCACTTAGTTCACGAAGATGAAGCGGAGACACGGCCACGGTGGAACCGTGTGGCAGCAGCCGCGTGAAATTACCTTCTACCACCCACTTTAAAGCACTCGGAGAAAACCACAGGCTTTGGAGTGGGGGGGGGGGGGGGCGGGGGGGGGGGGGGGGGGGTCCACCATTGTTCCCACCGGATCGCCTGCTGTTTCCTACAGTTTCACCATTCCTTCAACTGTCTCACTTTCATCTCCCGTTTTCGAGTCCACGTCCTTGAGCCGTGTCCTCACATTGATCAGCCCGAGCCAGGTGGTCCCTCTCTGCCCATCCTCTGTCCCCGGAAGAGGCTGGGCTTAATGCCCGGACAGCGAGGCGCTATCCACCCTTGGCTATAGTTTAGCGGAAGCCCCATCAGGCCCCTGATGTCAAATGACGAGCTGCGGGCTCTGAGGAATAAAAGGCCAACAGGAGAGGGCGACGCTGTGTCATGTGGAAATCACATCAAGGGGAAGTAGCAGCGACGGGAGGAAAGACGGGACAATAAGGACACTACGGAGGGTGTAGGGCAGGTGCACAAGGTCGCTGCGGGAGTTCCGTCAGAGTTGAAATCTTGCCAGACTGTTGCTCTCCAACGTCCACCGCGCCGCACAAAGCTGCTTAGTCATCGCCGGGGCCGGGAACGAGCAGTGCTCCAGTCAAGGACCCTCCACGGGAGAAGGCGACAGATCTGATGAGTAATCACCTGTGACATCAGCAGTAACGGCTTATTGCTGACTTACTGAGTGGACTGAGCCGTTCAGGTGAAACACAAGTCAGCATTGTAACATGCATCAGCGTGTAATCTGAAGACTGTCCGCACGCTTTCTCCCGGACCTTACTTTGTTGAGCGCACTTGTTTCAGAGGCCCAGTGTGTACGATTTGTGCGAGATCATTTCCACGTCTGTGGCGTTGTATATATTATATTTGTAGTTGAGTTGATCGGCACTTTAATGCGAGGGAGTCCAAACTGTGGCCCGCAGGCCAACCCTGACCCGTGGTCCAGTTTTATTGGCCCGTAGCAGAAATGTGATGACCCGCCGACGAGACTTGAGCTTGACTGTATCCTTGTTACGCTGGGTTTTCGCGCTCGGTGGAGTCTGTGGTAAAACAGCGAACGATTGCTGCCGATTCGTTCGAAACACTCGTGCTGGTATTTGAGTGAAGTGTTCATGTGTATAAGGACAGAGAGGCGGGGATGCTTGAGAGGTCAAAGACCAATACATGGGCTTTTGGGCCTTGTTATCCAGAATGGAGGAGTGGACTGGTGGTCAGGGATTATCTGTGGTCTGTGATTTAACTCTGATCTCATCACTGTTGAAAAGAATCAGGTCTTTTCATCAACGCGTGTCTCCAATTTGGCTCCGAGACCGATTGACAAAACAAATGTCTCTGACGGAAAGTGTAACCAACGACTTTCGATGATCCATCAATCTGTCAAATGTCATGTCATTTTCAGTTCTACCAGGACTCGTGGGCCATTCAGGGCATCAGTACCGGGGGCCGGTGACACTGCAGCAGGGTCCGCGAGGGATTCAAACTAATGACTTTCGCTTCCACTGGATCTGCCCTAACCCCTGAGCCACTGCCACCCCCTGTCGAATGAATTGGACCCATGTGAGGAAAAAGACAAAATGTACATTGTATCATTGAGAATGAATATGCATTATTGTACAATGACCTTCGGAAGGGAAAACAGAGGAACTGACTTTGCAAAAAGAATGCAAGGACTTGTGCGTGACCGTGCGATAACGCATCGAGAATAGATGCCAACTATTCTGATAGTTGATTAAGAATCGACTAAAAGGTGCAGTGTCTAAGATTCTGCTAAATTTTTGTTATGTATATTTACACACACACACACACACACACACGTATTATATAGACATTTCAACAAATGTATAATCAGCTCCAATGTATGACTTGCTTTTTACATTACCCTAAAATTCGGCCTTTAACGTGTATTTACACCAGGAGCGGGTCCACTCTACGGGAGGCCGCCATGTTTTTACAACAGCCCAGACTTGACATACTAAACATCTTTTGCGCTTTAATGACACGGGCTACCATAGGTTCTCCTGCAGGCTCGACTGGGAAGGGCGCCGGATACACTACACAACTTCACCAGCAGATGTCACCAAATCGTACACACTGCACCTTCGATCAGAATCAATTCATCAGTAGCCCTGACCCCGAATTTTGTTTGTGTTGTTGTGGAACGTGAATGTAGCTGAGCATGTGAATACCTTACCTGCAGTGATTACACCTGCATGTAGTCAGGGCTACACACACACACACACACACACACACACACACACACACACACACACACACACACACACACACACACACACACACACACACACACACACACACAAACCCTGGAGCTAACACAATGCAAGGCCAGTATTTCCTGAAATGGCAGGACTGGCAGTGACACCCGCATGTTACTCACCTAATTTCATTAAAGAAGCCAGCAGCACCCATAATGAGATTTCGAATGGCATCTGGATGTGTTTGTAGTCGAGGCTGAGCACAGGAAAAGCCTTTTTAGTGAAGTTATGTCCCGAGTTGGCCGCTTTGTGGTCACCAGCCTGCGGGTGGCTGCTGACCTCCGGAGAGCTGGCGGCTCCGAGCGGGAGCACGGAGCCCTCCAGGAGCACCAGCACCGCGAGCAGGAGCAGCCCCCGCTCCGGGAGACTCCTCCGGGAGCCGGAAGCCATCTCCGAGGGCTCTGAACAACCGGGGGACGGGGGGGGGGGGGGGGGGGGGGGGGGGGGGGGGGAAGGAGGAAATGAAGGTACAAGGGAGTTAAAAGTCCAGGGAAGTTGAGTTGAACGCAACTTTGAAGTGTTTTTCAGTCCATTAAAAGACAAACTGCTCGAATTGTACTTCACTAGCGGTGGGTTCGGTTCGCTTACACCGCACCGAGAGTCCACTCCCCGGGAGTGAGGCTAGCTTAACTCGGCGCGGCTCTGAACAACCGGGGGACGGGGGGGGGGGGGGGGGGGGGGGGGGAAAGGGGGGGGGGGGGGAGGAGGAAATGAAGGTAAAAGGGAGTTAAAAGTCCAGGGAAGTTGAGTTGAACGCAACTTTGAAGTGTTTTTCAGTCCATTAAAAGACAAACTGCTCGAATTGTACTTCACTAGCGGTGGGTTCGGTTAGCTTACACCGCACCGAGAGTCCACTCTCCGGGAGTGAGGCTAGCTTAACTCGGCGCTGGAGCCTCGTCGCCAGGTGAAGTCGCACCGACGCAGGCCGTAGTAAAAAAAAAAAGGCCGGAAGCCGGAGCTGACTTTTCTCATTTACAACACTGTTGTCAAAGTGAACGCGTGTCCTCCCCTTTCCGCGTCTCCACTGCCGCGTTTCATAAGTTTCCTCCCGGCGTCTGCGTCGCTGAGTCCCCGCGAGCGTTGTCACAGTTGATGCTGGAGGCGAGCGGAGAAGAAGCGGCAGCAGCAGCGGCGGCGGCGGTGGCGGCGGCGGCGGCGGCGCGCGGCATCACCTCCGCGCCTCGCCTCCCTCTCTTCTCCGGCGGCCCGCGAAACTCCTCCGCGACACGACGCCTCTTGGAAGCCTGGCTGCTCCGGTGCTGACCTTGAGGAGGAGCCGCGCATATTCGTATTCGCACCGCGCTCCCTCAACTTTCTGCGTCTGTTGTGCTTGTCAGTGTCCGGGTGTATGCGGCATTCCTCCCTCCGTGTCCCCGGGATGGCCAAGCACCTTGGGGGCGGGGGAGGCGGGGGGGCGGTGGTGAGAGGAAGAGGGACTCGGTGGCGGGGGGGTGAAGTCGGACACCGGTTCCCGCTCCTGGAGGCTCTGTCCCGGGGTTTGCCGAGCCCGAGTGAGGAGCGTGTCCGCCTGCTGCTGGGTTTAGCTCGGCGTAACCTTCAGGACGCACACCCTTTCGCGGAGGTTGGTGGATGGGAGGAGGAGGAGGAGGAGGAGGAGGGAGGAGGGGGGAGAGGAGGGGCGGGGAGGGGAGGGGGGTGGCCGACCATAGCGACACCTACAGGACAGGAGGTTCAGGTGAATCCTGGGGAGAGAGTGACAGGAAATCAGAAGATGAATCACGTGACCTCGTTTTTTGTTTTTTTTATTCTTCTTAAAGTAAAGTAAAGTAAAGTAAGTAAAGAAAAGGTGAAGGTTTTGTCTTTTCTCTCAGGTGTCAAAAGAATTGACGTAATATTCTTGGAATTCTGACGTGAGAAAATGTATAGAATTTTTTTTTTTCAAAATTTTAAGTCAAATTTGGAGATTTAAGTCAGAGTTTTGAAAAGAGAGTCAGAATGATTGGGATTGAAGTCAAAATTCTCCCGAGGAGGGAGCACACAAGATATGAAGAAAAATTCTGAATTTAAAAGAAAAGAAGTCAGAGATCATAGTCACAATTCAGAGAGAAACATTGGGGGGGGGGGAAAAAAAATGAACATTTGAACAAAAACTGTGGAGAAAATAAATAAAAATATAAAAATACAAATAGAGTGAAAATAATTTTGCCTCACCTGTGTGTTCGCCATCATCTCCATATCTGCCTTGTCTTGCGTCTCCAGTTCGGGTCAACTCCTCCATGCTGAATGTTGTCGATGCCTTTGATGTAGACATTTCAAACACACACCTCCCACCGATTTCCTGTGATTGCCTTTGATTGTGTTTCTTAGACACAGACTTAACCAGATCAAATCAGAGTACTAAGTCAATAACTATGTATAGGTGGAGGAGGACTCTCAACATGTGGACTTATTGATTTACATCAATAATCATTTGAATTTTTTTTTTCAAACAAACCAAAGCATATATTTCCAAAGTCAATGAATGGATCCATTGGAAATCAATTAAAATCATATCCGCTGATGAGAATATAACTATGATGTCATCATTTCATAGTCACTGACAGAGCGGTATGTGTTTATCCTGCGCGGTGAATGACAGTAATCTGATATCGTTGATCTCATGGGGATGTTGAGGAGTCAGGGTCGGTGAAAAAGTCACATGGTCCGTATTTATAAAGAGCTTTTCTAATCTCGACGAACACTCAAAATGCCTCACGGTACAGATCTGCCATTCACCCATTCCCATACCCATTCACCAGCTGCCTGCGGCCATGCGCTGACCTTCAGGGACGGTCGCACAAAAACAGTGAACACACAAAACCCAGAAACACAGCGACACAGACGATCCCTTCAAAATAAGAGTCACTCCACTCATAAACACGTAGTGGGCCTCAGTGGTACCACGTTTTTGGGGGAGCGTTTGCCCCTCGAGGACACTTTTAGAGAGTAACTGTGATGAATGCACTTTGTCATTGAGCTGTCACCTTGAGTCACTAATTGGAGTAAACACCGACTCCATGTTATTTAGCTGATCTGTTTACGTCCACTTATATAAGTGTCATCTTCCAACCCCGACCATTTGGCTGTGATCACTGGAGCGTGCCTGCGCCTTCATCTGCAGAGGACAGAAGTAAGAACTGTCCATGATCTGAATACTCATGAAGCGGGATGTGACCCAGCATTACACAGACATATTTGTATACTGCCGAGACACTGGTGCATACAACTGCAGGATGTTTTTAATTGATCAGATAAAATAAAAGATCGAGCTTAAATGTCCTTTGAAGACGTTTAGTCCTCAAGGTCAAAGGTCGTGTTTACTTTCAAACTAGTGGTTTGACGGAGGCACGATGCTACATCGCTAAACGGAGCTCACGAGCAATACCGGAACAAGAGCCATCTAGTGGTCAGGTTGCGTATTGCTATTGATATTGTAAAAACTCAAAAGATGTGTAGTTTGTCCACTCTGGGGCTACTGTAACAACATGGCCGCCTCCCGAGCGATGACCTTTGACCTCATGTCAATGTCAAGGGCTCATTCTAGGCTGATGGAAAACACATTTTGAATAATCATGTAACTGTACACCTTTTGAAATATCAAAACATTTCTAAATATATTTTTACATTGCATTTCCTCACCTGAACCTCCCACACTGGACCTTTAAAGACATAAACTGGTTTACATTGGTGTGTTCTATTTTTAGTCCCTGGTGTGAAGGAGGGGGAATGGCCCAGTATTTTCAAACCATGACTCAACATTTCCAGCCCAGTTACTCAGCACATCTTTCTATACAGCTCTGAGCTCTGATTGGTCGATTGTATCACAGGGATTATTATGGTATTTGTATATTTACAGTGTTACATAAACCAGCAGCGAGCAGCTTTTTGGTATTTTGGCTTCAGGGAACTCGACGGACAAGAGGCTGAAGCTCTGACAATGGGTTTGTTGATCAACTAAATGATTTAAAACATATATCCGTTTATTCATTTGATCCAGTAAGTAAGTATGATATGATATATAACATGATATATGATACGAGATAAGATAAGATAAGAAAATATACAGTTAAAACACAAAGATAAGATACAATAAGGTAAGATAAGACAAGAATATATCAGATCTAATGATATAAGATGAGATGAGAGGAAAAAATAAGATTCAAAATGAGATGGGATCAAACGAGAGAAACGAGGAGTAGATTAAATAAAATTAGATCAGATAATGAGCTAAAATACAAAAGAACAGGATGACGTACAGAAGTACGAGTATATTCAATAAATCACAAGTAACACTTTCAAGTTCAAGTACATGTTGAAACAAGTCCACAGTTTCAACATGTGCACTGCTGTTTGTCTGTCTTACTGTGAGCTTCCATGGCAGGACACTGATATAATCTGTGAAGAAGTGTTTCCACCTGCATATTACAGATTATCTACACTCCTTCACGCTCAGGCCCAAACAAAGAGAAGCCACTTAATCACAGTTTTCATCTTCGAGCTGTTTTCTCCACTTGAATCCAGAAAGTGACGAGGGATGAGACGGCGACCATCAGTGGGAGGGTCAGTGTGTCAAACACAAACAGATTAGTGAACGTCTGGTGAGTCGCCATTAATAAGATATGGTGAGTGCTGATAACAGTGTGCCACACACACACACACACACACACACACACACACACGTATACACAGAGTTAACCATGGTCTCAGTCAGAGTTTGAGGCGACACAGAGTCTGAGCTGTTCGTCATCTCTGTCCCTCTCAGTGTTTATGGCTGCGAGATGTTTCGTGTTTTACAGCCGAGAGTGGAGCTGATGGACCTCGGAGTTTCCACCAGAGACACAGAGGAGGAGGAGGAGGAGGAGGAGGAAGAGGAGGAGGAGGAGTAGGAGGGAGAGGAGGAGGAGGAGAGGGAGGATGAGGAAGAGGAGGAGGAGGAGGAGGAGGACGAGGAGGAGGAGGAGGAGGAAGAGGTGAAGGTGGAGGAGGAGGAAGAGGAGGAGGAGGAGGAAGAGGAGGAGGAGGAGGAGGTGAAGGTGAAGGTGGAGGTGAAGGTGGAGGTGCCGTGTGAACAACCTGAAGCTTTGTCCTGAGAGGAGCGTCTCTGCTGCTCTGAGCTGTGTGATCAGTAATCCTACAAACGATGCCGTTTTCCTTTGTAGATAAGTACATGTTATTTATTAAGCAATAGTTTCCTCTTCTCACATCTGCAATATTTCCTTTTATTTCTTTTTTTTTTCATTTTTTGCAGCAATTGGTGCACCCTAACAAACAACCATTCTGAACCCGAACCCTAACAAACAACCACTCCTTGGTGGAATCCATAAATCCATAACTTGAGTGACGCCAAGAACTTTTGACAGATTTCTACTGACTGATTCCAAACGTCATTCATCTCTTGGAGAAAATAAAAGGAGGTTGTGTCTGTGGTTGGTGCACGTGAGGTAAACAACTCAGCTGTGCCTGTTGTATTGATGTTAAAGCTGCAGCAAACAGACTTGGACTTTAAGGTCACATCAACCCAACGACCCATGGATTCCATTCCGCAGCTGAAGCCGGGAACTCAGATTCCATCAAAGATCAAATCCCCGGGCTGACGGAAAAAACAGGGAGCAGCTTGTGAAAATCTTTGTGTTCATCAAAAGCGTGTTTTATTGAAGCGTAGTGACGGAGGCCGCCGTCCAAATCTTATTTTTCCCTGTTTTTTTTTTAAATTTTTTTTTTCTGGGAGGCTTTCAATCACATTCCTGAAAGAATGTTGGAAGTCCATTTTTATTTCTTTTTCTAAACTCTGCAATTAAACTTGTTCAGGAAGTAAAACTCCATCATTCAGCCCTGATCCCTGAAACACTGCCTTTATTTGTAGAGGAGCAAAGTCTCACTCCCTCAAAGTTTCACTTAAATAGTGTGTTGTTGCTAAGAGACACTTGAAACTGTGGTAAAAATCTGTACATATATGAAAATGTATATATATTCAAAATACATTATTCATCATATATCATTTAAACTATTTATTTAATTATTATTTATTTTGTACACAATTATTCATAACTTTAAGAATATTTTATACAAATTCACCCCCTGTACAGCTGATTGAGAGTTGGCTTTAAACGCCTCTGAATGTGGCCATTTTAACATGGGGGTCTATGGGGATTGACTGACTTTTGGTGCCAGCCTCTAGTGGCCGACCTGTGAACTGCACGTTTTTTCCACTTCCCTATTGGCCTCGTCCGTCAGCCCCGAAGGTTGCTGCTCATGATCAAAATCACAAAAACACCCAGTTCATTTTAACTGCAAACAAATAGAAGCGGAAATAACCTTTGACCTTTGACACAACTACAAGAAACCCACTGCAATATTTGACATCTCACGCTCTCACATCTCCTCCGTTTATGCCGCATCAGAACAACCAGTAGGGGGGCGGAGGGCGGGGGGTGGGGGGGGGGGGGGGGGGGGGGGGGGGGGCTGACTATTTTGCACCACTAGGGTGCAGAATAGGGATCCCGGGGGATCAAACCACCGACCTTCCACGTCAGCGGACGACCTTCCCGACCTTTACGTTCATGCTCTCAGGATAATATCTGCTGTGCTCGGGCCCGTGATCATGACTGACCTGTAGGGGGACGTGACCTTTCATTAGAGGCTGACCTCAGATCCTCATGGGATCCATTCTGATGAGTCAGCAGGAAGATTCCCGGGGATGAGAGTCACGGTGACGTGACGCCGCCGCCGCCGCCGCCGCCGCCGCGGCTAAGCTCTGTAAACGCTGACGAGCTGTGACATCACGTCTCTGAGGGAGCGGGAAAACATTGTGAGTGTCTTTCAGAGGCAGCTGTTGTGGGGCCGAGGTGGTGAACTGTCACTTCTGCTCCTCTCTCTCTCTCTCTCTCTTGGCTGCTGCTCTAACTACTGCCGCATCACATCAGGTTTTAAAGGTGCAGTGTGTAAGATTTGGTGACCTCTAGAGGTGAGGTTGCAGGTTGTATCCATCACCTGCAGGAGAACCTATGGTCGATTTCAGTTGTCGTTAGAACTCAATCGATGTTTTGTACGTACATTTTAACTACTGTAAAAACATGGCCGCCCCCATAGAGAGGACCCGCTCCTAATGTGAATACATTAATGGGCTCATTTAAAGGTAATGGACATCAAATAAAACATGTAAAACCTTATAAATTCATGATAATATCAATATGAAATTGTTTTACAATATTTTTTAGAAGTGACAAAAATGGCCAAAATCGTACACACTGCACCTTTAAAGAATAAATAGAAATAACATTGTGATTTTCTATACAACTATATTTGATTATCAAGCATAATATACCGTCAAACTTTATTCGGGGGGCCGAGCTTTTTCGTGTGTTCTTCTGTACCAGCCAATTATTTCTACATGAGAGAAGCCCCGCCCCCTTGATGATAGGTCGTCATGTTTCTATAGTAACTGGGCCGAGGTGGCGGACAGTCGTATCTGTCTCTCTCTTAATTCCCATTTCCTTCCTGGCTGCTGCTCCAAATACCTAATGCCGGATCACATCGGGTTTAATAAGTACGCATTGGGCCCTGCAGAGCTCCAACCCCCCCCCCCCCCCCCCCCCCCCCCCCCCCCCCCCCCCCCCCCCCTGACCACCCTCTCCCACACACACACACACACACACACACCACCACCACCACCATCAACCCTGCCCTCCCCAGGGTATCATCTCCATCATCTTAGATTAAGGCAAAGGCATATTTTCATAATTGTGGCCATGTGCTGGTCAGGGGGCTGTAATCCTCCTCCACGGTCACGTCTGCTCCTGGAGCTCCCTGAGGTCGACGCGACGCTGGGACCCGTCATCAGGAGCTGATACAGGGGATTATGGTGATGTGCAGCATTAGGGAGATGTTGCACAGGAGCAGCAGGAGGTGTGTGTGTGTGTGTGTGTGTGTGTGTGTGTGTGTGTGTGTGTGTGTAAGATAAGTATCAAAGAAGAGATGATTTTTTTCGTGAAGCTTAGTCCAGGTTACATTTCAGTCTGTTCTACGTTCGGTTTTTAAATGTGGTTTATTTTTCACGGACACGTGTGCACAGTGTACGGCCACTTTATATTCTCACGAACTCACCTTCATTTTGGACATTTGATTTGCTCCATGGTTTTAATCCATGAAAAAAAGAACAGTCTACACACCAAGGAGTTTCCTCTCATGATTCATTGGCTGACCTGAAAATATCAATGTGAATTGTTTTGCAAATAAATGAAATCAACCTTTTCACAATTTAAAAATGATTCATCGTAACGATCACTGTTGCTATTTTCTATTTGTGTTATGATCATCTTTATTTTTATTGCTGTTGTTGTTGTTGAATTGATGAAATTAGGAAACTGATCGTCGGAAAAACTGAACTTCATCTGACAAATAAGGAAGTTACAAAACCAATTGAATGTGGTGGATGTGACGTCATGGATTATTGGTTTGCCCGCTAGGATCTATTTGAAGCCTCTGGCTCCCTCTATCTGTCCGATCCCTGAAGCAGAATTCATCTTAAAAAAAACCTCCTTTCACGAGAAATCCATCTTTATCTTTCAAATCATTTGTATTTGTTTTCTTAATTCATGCGACTAAAAGACACCGAGCAAAACCTAAAATGTCTCATCCAACTATTTTGTCCAGTATTTCCAAATACAACAGATCAAAATTCTAAGTGATCAGTCCTCAGAAGTCCTGCAGTACCAAATATGTCCCCTAAGGGCCAGTGTTTGACAGTAAGGACAAAAGGTGCATGTGCAGCTTCCAGCCTGCAGGGGGCGTCATCATTCAAGTAAAAATAAAATGGCTCAGCAGGAAAGGCCCTAATGCTGCCACATCTTTGAAGACACATACTTGAACTGTTGTGAGAATAAAACACTGAATCTTCCAACAGGATTATACCGTCAACAACGAAGGTGCAGGTAAATACTTCACTTAAAGGTGCAGTGTGTAGGACTTCTGTCATTTTGTCACTTCTAAAAAAGATTACAACACAATTACATACTGACATTTCCATGAATTTATAATCACCTAAATACCCCCCCCCCCCCCCCCCCCCCCCTCATATATAAAACCCATTACCTTTAAATGAAGAGCAGATCCTCTCTGTGGGGGCCGCCATGTTTTTACAGTAGCCCAG
This sequence comes from Chascanopsetta lugubris, assembly GCA_016785325.1. Lineage (NCBI taxonomy): Eukaryota > Metazoa > Chordata > Actinopteri > Pleuronectiformes > Bothidae > Chascanopsetta > Chascanopsetta lugubris. Next base: position 79,968 of record JAFBJT010106288.1, read on the forward strand.
AGTGGACATACTACACATCTTTTGATTTTTAATGACAACTGAAGTCGACCACAGGTTCTCCTGTGCGGTGATGGATGCAACAAGCAACTTCACCTCTAGGGGTCACCAAATCTTACACACTGCACCTTTAAGTCCTTTCCATTCATTCCAGTTGAGGCGGGGAAGACTAATGATTTCCATCCATCCACTGAGTCTCTGAACAACAACAAGACTGAGGCCTGTAAATCAGATTCAGATGGGAGCCACAAAATCACACATCTCCTGTTGTCTCTCTCTCTGTCTCTCTCTCTCTCTGTCTCTCTGTCTCTCTCACACACACACACACACACACACACACACACACACACACACACACACACACAGAGGTCAGGGTTTCCATGGCGTCCCTCTCTTTGTGCTGCAGACAGACCTTCCTCTCCTGCCTCCAGGCCGAGCCATAACTCTTACCTCATTTAGCATGAAAGGTGCGCTCGCTCAGCAGCTCTGCCCAGGTCACATCTGGCACCACCCACAATGCACTTGGGAGTCTGGTGGGGGTAGAGAGAGGGGGGGGGGGGGGGGGGGGGGGGGGGGGTAATCGCTTTTACAACTTCAAGGCAGACTTTTAAAGGGAGATTTTACCGTGAACATTTCAAACAGAAAAAAAAACTCATTTCTTCATTGGTGAATTATATGAAAAGGCCCGTGCATTTTTATAAGAGACCTGTAGGGGGCACTGTTGAGACCTGGGGGTGTGTGAGCGTCTGCAGGAGGTATGACTTCATGTCGGAGACAGTGAGTGTCTTTCCTCTGGCTTCACTCACCAAGGCCGCTCCGTACACACACACACACACACACACACACACACACACACACACACACACACACACACACCAAGTTGTTAACTGTGCTCTGACTCAACCTTTGCTCTCCAACACAAATCATCCTCTGGGTGGTGGAGGTGAAGATGTCCCAGCACGTACCTACGAAGCTCCAACATGGCGGCTCCACCGCCACCGTGTTTTCATGTATAATTTAACTCCGGCAGAAATTCCTCTTTCATGTTTTATTAAACCCAATAACTCGGGATTTGGACTCGGCACTGGATGGAGGGACACATGTTGTGATCTGGGAGGCTCCGGATTTAGAAACACACCGAGGTCAATTTCGCGTTCTGCTTTTTCTGCACTCTGTCTGACGGCTTTTGTCCTGACAGGTGTTGATTTATATTCATTACTGGAATTCATTGGACACTGTGCACCCAATAGAAATGAAGTAGAATGGAGTATTAGGTGATGGTAAATATATTCTTATGAGGTTTACAATAAAATCACCGATGAGGTACAAAGCAGATGTTTATTAAACCGCTGACTCTCTCAAAATGAGCGTATTTGCAGCCATTTACCGTACAAACATGTTGACGCAACGAAGACGAACCCGAGCCGGCGCACAACTTCCAAAAACCTACAAAACACATTTTTCCAAACCCGGAACTACGGTGTCCGTGACGGGACATACCATTCGAAAACCTGTATGCTAAAAACCCTGTCTTGCCCAGTGGCGACACCTTGTGGTGTCTTCAAGTCACCTTCCTACATATATAAAGTGTAATGTATCGATATAAACATAGTGTGTCGTCAGTATGAACAGTACAGATGGACAAATCACATGGAACCGAAAATGAAGCAAAAGCATCTTGGTTCACCCCCTAGTGGCTGACAACAGTATAGCTCATAAAGCCCCTCCATGTTAGCACATGGGACAGAGACTAAACTAAATAGTGAATTTATTTACTCCTCGAATATTATTTATAAATTTTTTTTTTTGAAATGTATGAATTTAACTAAAACATGAAAATATGAGCCTGTATGAGTTCAGCCATGAGTGTGGGTTGGGTCTGATGTCCAGTTAAGCAATAGCTCCGCCTAGTGTTCAAAACAGGAAGTGCAATACATCCAAGTTTCATCTTCGGGCCACATTCCATTATATTTTCAGAATTTGACAGTTTGGACACCGTCAGTTGACTGACACACCACTTGTCTCGTCACGCTTCTTGAATTTCACAGAAGACAAACGTTGATTGTGAGTGACGCTGCTGTTGCCGTGGCGACGACTGCACGTGCCCGTTGCTTATTCACGCACTGACTCGGTGTCAGCACACCGTCATTTTACCGCCGCCTGGCTAAATCCGTCACCGCGCGCCGCCGCCCTCTTTAATCAGCCTAATGTCTCTGAGCCGCACCGCCCCCCCCCTCCCCCCCCTCACGGGGCTCACGGGGGTGACGAGTGGATAGCCGGAGTTCACCGCCACGGCGTCCCACAGGGATAACCACATGAGAGGACGCGCAGTGACCAGAGAGTCTATAAAAGGAGCAGAGGAGGGAACCACACAGCTTCGTCTGTATCTGAGGATCGACACAAATATACGGCCTCATAAAATATGTAGGCTGCTATTTCGGGGAGAGACACGGCGTTTACACTAAAGGGAGCCGGGGACCTGAAGACTGGTTTCATGAGGGAGAGAAAAAGTAGAATAGTGTGAGTCTGCATGTGAAGATTCATAACAGCGCCCATTTCTTTGAGTGGCATTCACTCCCCGATACAACCCCATGACCCAGGTTTGGCATGAGCTCCATCTCCATCCCCTCCATCATGTCACGTCATTTCCGAGCGGGATTCGAACCGACGAGCTTTTGCTTCCGAAGGCGACTGTTCTAAACCCACCCAAAAACCGCTGTTGTCCAAGGTAAACACATGTTACTCGGAGGACGACAGGGAGGAAACCCTGACCCATGGTGCTCCACTGTGACTCTGACACTCTTCTTTGGGCATGGAGGAGCGACGGTTACTCCCTGCACAGCACCACCTGCTGGCCACTCCTATCCTCACCCCATTGAAATTACGTAACAGCTATTTTCTCCACTATATTGACTAGAATTTTTGTTTTTTGTTTTTTTCGTTTAACAAAGAAACAGCAACAGTTTAAGGCTGAAAATGCGACGTGAGCCCACCTGGGGCTAACTCCGGCCCAGGTCAGTGTGTTTTAATGAGAAAGCTGACAGCCTGTTCCCTGAGGCGGGGTGCTGCTACTGTAGTAATGGCCCTTCATGGCTGACAGGTTCATGCTCACTGCTCGTTTGATGTGGCTCTCTCTCCTTCTGCTTTGACTTGGCCTCGTCTGTTTTAGGAAAGTTTGTCTTCTTTTTTTTTTCCCTTTTTTCTTTTTTCCACCCCAAGACAAGCCAGCCTTTCAAAGGGCAGCAAACAAAGCAATTAAGGCCGCGCTTAACCTGGTTTACTGTGTGGTGACGTGACGTAGCTACACTGACGCTAATACAGACGCACACGTAGGAAGGCTTTTATTCTTTAAAGGTGCCGTGCGTACGATTTCGGTCATTTTTGTCACTTCTATTGGTAGAGAAAAATGATGTTATATTTTTATGTAGTATAAAAATTATATTTACATGAGGAGCGGGTCCTCTCCACAGAGACCGCCATGTTTTTACAGTAGCCCAGAGTGGACGTATTAAACATCTTTTGAGTTTTAATGACAACTGACGTCGACCATAGGTTCTCATGCGTGCTCCAAAGGGTAATTGTGAGGTGATGGATGCAACAGGCAACTTCACCACTAGATGTCACCAAATCTTACACACTGCACCTTTAAAGAAACAAAGACACATTTAGCATTGTGACATTAGTGGGAAATCGAAAAACATTTTTAAAAAAGCAAACTAAAAAACAAAACACAATAAGAAGAGAGAAATAGATTCCACAGCCTTAGGGACCGTGGAAAAATTATTAGGGGAGGACAGGTTGTCAAAGAAGGGGAGGGCTCCTTGGTTTATTTTTTTGTGGCTGTAATAACTGTTTACTTAGCAGCTCCTTATTCACTATTTCCCACATATATATATATTATTCTCACATACTTCTGTCGGGAATCCCAAAGTAAATATTGATCACCGCATCAAGGATCTTGCTTCATGACTCACTCCCTGCTGTCGACGTTCACCCGCTCCCTTAGCTGGTCGTGTTGGAAGTTGGGGAGTCCAAGGGGTCAGAGGTCAGGGTCGACGTTTTGGGCCCCGATGGGATGGAGGCACAGCTCAGGAGGAGGGGGAGGAGGAAGAGGAGGAGGTGGAAGTGGGGAGGGGCCTGTCATCACAAATGAACCCCCCCCCCCCCCCCCCCCCCCCCCCCCCCCCCCCCCCCCCCCCCCCCCCCCCACACTCCCCGGCGAAAAAGTATCCGAGCGCCGAGCGAGCAACTGCGACATGTGGCCACCAGACCCGTTCAGACCTTCTCCTCCCTCCCTGCCTCCCAACAACCCCCCCCCTCCACCCCACTCCCCCTCCCCGTCTCCCTCCCTATCACTACACCCTTCACTGCTCCCGCTGTTCCTCTGAAAACATTGTGTCCCACGGCAAGAGCAAACACGTTTGGCACATCTTCCCTGTGAACCTGCAGAATGGCTGTAATAACTGTTTACTTAGCAGCTCCTTATTCACTATTTCCCACATATATATATATATTATTCTCACATACTTCTGTCGGGAATCCCAAAGTAAATATTGATCACCGCATCAAGGATCTTGCTTCATGACTCACTCCCTGCTGTCGACGTTCACCCGCTCCCTTAGCTGGTCGTGTTGGAAGTTGGGGAGTCCAAGGGGTCAGAGGTCAGGGTCGACGTTTTGGGCCCCGATGGGATGGAGGCACGGCTCAGGAGGAGGGGGAGGAGGAAGAGGAGGAGGTGGAAGTGGGGAGGGGCCTGTCATCACAAATGAACCCCCCCACACACACACACACACCCCGCCCCCTTGTATTTGGACAGGGTTTATTTTCAGCCTCAGCATCGGCGGGGTTCAGCACGAAAAAGTATCCGAGCGCCGAGCGAGCAACTGCGACATGTGGCCACCAGACCCGTTCAGACCTTCTCCTCCCTCCCTGCCTCCCAACAACCCCCCCCTCCACCCCACTCCCCCTCCCCGTCTCCCTCCCTATCGCTACACCCTTCACTGCTCCCGCTGTTCCTCTGAAAACATTGTGTCCCACGGCAAGAGCAAACACGTTTGGCACATCTTCCCTGTGAACCTGCAGAATGGCAGGACCCCAACCCCCCCCCCCCGGCCCCGCCCTCCCCCGCCCCCCGCCCCCCACCTTCACCCCCCTCCCTCTCTGCAAAGTCCATAAGACGTCCCGGTGTAACTCAGAACTGGTGAGACAACAAACCTTGAAGTCGGCTCCCCGCGACCTTCTCCAGGTATTTTAATAGCCCTATCTCCTCGCTATAGAAATATTTGTGGGGTCAGGGTTATTTTATCTCGGTGGAAAGTGGAAAAGCAACTAATCCCGCTCGGAGACGCGTCCCTCCCTCGTCCGGATTAATCACAGGAGGAGGAGGAGGCGGCGGCTTCGGAAACGACTGTCAGAACATTACAACCTGCTGCCGCCTGACGGAAACCACCAACGCTCAAATATTTACACTGCTCCGGTATTAGTCACTCCTGTGATAAGCTTACATGTGTTAATTAAACACACATTCATTCACTTTTATTGTCTTTTTCCCTCCAGATGTACAGAAACACATGTGGCCGCTTGCGTGTATTTTATGACGGTCCCTCGCGCTCCTGCCTGAGCCTGGGTTGCAGAGGTGTGAAAGTGTTTGCCACATGATTGCTTCCAAAAACACGTCTGTTTACTCAAATCTAAAATAGCCGTGAGTTTTGCAGCGACTGTGAAGTTATTTCTGAAACTTTTTTTTTTCTTCTTTTTTTTTTAAGTCAAGTCAGATGACCATGTTCCCCTTTGCCCCAGTGTGAGTGGGTTTATGTTAGATGTTGATTCTAACCTGAGGGAGTAAAGTCAACTCCTAGAACAGGGGGGTCCAAACTGTGGCCCGCGGGCCAACTGCGGCCCATCGTCAAACTTTTTTGGGGCCCGCGGCAAATTGTGGCCCACAGATGAATCTTGTGCTCGACTATGTTGTTCTTCTTAGTTCTAACACTAGGTGGTGTTCAATACCCTCACCTCATCTTCCCGCATGTGGGAGACACAATAGAGCCATCAGCTCAGTTTGTCCATTCTGGGCCACTGTAAAAACATAAGTGTTGCATCATGGTGTTGTGGATTTAAAGGGCTATCTTCCATGTCTGCCTATAGAGATGAAAATAACCCCACTTCAGTCTCACATACTGGACCTTTAAGGCCTTTTATCCCACATCCGAGTGCTATTTCCAGTCGAGTGAGCAGGAGGTTGTGTTTTATCCATCACGGAGATTTCCAAGGAAACTCCATCCACGTGCGTTCCCTCCGAAATGGCTGAAACACGATGTTGTCAAACAGCAGAGCTCCAACGGGCCGTGCGGGCTGCTGTAAATAAGGAGCGGCGCTGCGCTGCGTGTTTGCCTTGGTCACTCTCCCATGGACGCTGGACGCTGGTGTCGCTCCATCGGGGCCTGGGCTCTCCAACGGGGCGATGACAGCATTATTGTTGTCAGGTCCCCGCAGGGTTCGAGGTCGGCGTGTTAAAAAACGTTGCGGAGGCGCGAGAGAAAAGTCCTCTCACCTGCTCCGCTCGCCGCCGCCGCCGTGGTCTCCAGGATCTCCCACAGACGTGTGGGGTCTCGGCGGGCGCTCGTCCTGTGCCTCCCGACGGTGGAATACAGTAAATATTTGAGAGAGTTATTGCTGGTATTGGATTAATTACATGCGGTCTTGGGTTTCTGCAATGCGTCTTTTGTTCCCGGAGAAGTCACACAACATTAACAAGCTGTCAAGCTGTGCGCTGACATGGTTTGTCTCAGTGACTCCATGTTGTGTGTGTGTGTGTGTGTAAGTGTTTCTCCGTGTGTGTGTGTGTAGCAGCATTTTACAACAATGCACACACATTTTCATTTCCAGGAAATGCACGACGGTGACAGCAAACCAGCGAGAACAGGGGAGGGAGGGGGGTTGGGGGGGGGGGGGGTTAATGGAGCTTGACTAAACCAAGCGCTTATACATAAATTGACATGTGCAATTAGGGAGATGTACACAGTCCCTCCGGTCTGTTTAAGATCTGGAATAGTTTCCTAACAGCTTCAAGATGCCCCGCTTTTGGCTTCACTTTCAAAATCTAAATGGGCTTTGACCCCCTCGAATAACGGAGCGGAGGCTCCCTGGCTCCGCTCCAGCTCCGACGGGACGTCAGGGCTCTCTCTCTCTCGCTGGAACTCTCGCCCATTCACCGTCGCAGGTACCTCCCTCCCTCCAACCTCTCCTCCCTTCGCTTCGTACTTCGCAGAACCGAGGAGTCGTCCAACGGGTTAAAGGCAACCGCCGACATCTGTAGCGGCGGTTGGCTTTTTTAATTGCGAGGCCCAGCAAGTGAGCAAGAGAGAGAGAGAGGAGGTGGGGGGGGGGGGGGGGGCTGCATACTTTCAGCCCCATGCCTTCACAGAGCAGCGTTCTGGGCCAACCATGTGGACTCAATGATGGCGTCCAGGGGTGTGCTGCTCCGCTATGAAATATTAAATCTGCTCGGCCCCCATGTGTGGACAGACCACCTGCAAGCGAGCGTGGCGTGTGGTGAGCGCTGAGATCAGATGTCCCCCCGGCAACACACACACACACACACACACGAGGAAAAGATATAATGTCCCCGTGCAGGACCGGCCTGTATGTTCACAATGGGGATGTAAACAGAAACAATAAAAGAGAAATGTGAGTTCTCGCTGCTTCCTCAGAGAAAGACATGTCGATGAAGGAGAAGAGGAGGACAGAGCGCGAAAGCAAAAAACCTGCGTGGACATCAGAGGGGCAACGGGCGCTCGTGGACCGTCGTCCCCTTCAGGGCCTCGTTCATTGACACGTTGTGCAGTCAATCCTCTGCCTCCCCTCCGCTCCCCCCGAGGCGTCCCTGCCCGCCAGCCTGCCCAGATGTGCAGCTGTTTATGTGGAGCGGCGATAAAAGCAGCTGGCCTCTGGGGCCTGCAGTTCCACCCAGTGAGCAGAGGGTGTCGCCGTTGTCCCGGAAGAGAGTGACCATCTCAGGCTCGCAACAGGTTCAGTTTATTTTGACTGTTTGAAGAAACAAAAGTTGAGGGGTGTTCCACTTTACCCCTAGATGTCTCTAAATCCTACACACTGCACCTTTAATATCAACATATTTCACATTCACAGGCCTTTTCCAGTTTTTTAATGGCCAACAAATATATATATAATATATATATATATATATAACTCATAGATAAACAGATAGCCTCATCTCACATTATAATAAACATCTAACGTCATCTTATATTGTATTTGCTCAATGCAATATGAATGCATTATGTATGCATTCATGTCAAGCCCTGTGTGTCTGTCATTTGATAGCCACCAGTGACACCCTGTGGTCGTTGAGTGTCAGTGCATCTTTTAAAGACCCATTTGCTACTACAAGGAGCAATATCAATGCTTCTACCACTTCTATTACCACTACCTCTGTTACCTCTTCATCATCTTCATCATCATCATCTTCATCATCATCATCATCATAATTGTTTAATTGTGTAGATATAAAGAAGTCAGTCTAGCTTATGACACTTATGAAAATATCAATAAATAAATAAATTATATATTTTAGTTTAAAACTAAAATACTAAATTCTTTCACACTGTACCTTTAAACTAAAACTGAATCCAATGCAATGACTGTATGTCTGCTGGTCCTTACAGAAGCCACAAGATGGCAGTAGAGTCATTCTGGCACCCTTAAAAAGTGATGTGCACCCTGAGCACCTGCTTCCTCTTAGCCAGATTCACAGCAGCACAGACAGCGGTGCATTTTATATAACGTGAAGGTCAAACTGTGCACCAGAGGTCCCTGAACGCAACATGCACATACAATAGTTATCTATGTCGGGATATGTCATTACTATCATTAATATTATCATCATCATGGTTATTATTTGTCTTTGTTTGTAGTATTATTACCATTATCATTATCGTTATTATTATTATTGTTGTTGTTATTATTATTATCATTATCATTATCATTATTATTATTGAAGTTATTGACTTACCCTTGGAAAATGTTAATTATCTCTGTATCTCTCTCTTTCTCTCTCTCTCTCTCTCTCTCTCTCTCTCTCCCTCATCAGGATAAATGTCACGGATCAGCACGGTGACATTTTATTTCATTCTTTTTTGTATTCTTATTTTTATTTGTTTTTTTATTTTTATTTTTTATTTTTTTGTCATTCAAGAGGTGAGCCTGTCACTTTCTCTTGCCTTGGAGACTCCAAATCAATAGCATCATCCTGCTGCATCTCCTCGTCCATTTCCCAATGAGAAGC
>JAFBJT010106289.1:0-16827 GCA_016785325.1 Chascanopsetta lugubris
AGATGCACTGCAGAGAGTCATTACAGCTCTGAAATAAAAGATGAACAAGAGACGACTGCTCGGAAACAGAGCGGAGGCTGGAGGGAAGATCCTCATCAAAACAGCTCTCTTAAAATACGAGCTGCCATCCTGAGTCCAGGAGATTAACACAGCCCCCCCTTTGTGGATGATCAGCTATGATGGAAACCCTGGCTGATTAGAAACATATTAAATCATAGTTTTCCTATTCTCTCCCGAGGTGAATTCAAAGGCATGTTCACTTGCACTTAATTATGATTAAAGGTGCAGTGTGTATGATTTCAGTCATTTTTCGTCACTTCTAAAAAATATTACAAAACATTTACATACTGATATTTTCATGGACTTATAATCACCAAAATGTTTTATTTCTTTTTGTTACACCAAAATGAGCCCATTAATGTATATCCACATGAGGAGCAGGTCCTCTTTACGGAGGTCGCCATGTTTTTACAGTAGCTCAGAGTGGACAAATACTCAACATCTTTTTGAGTTTGAATGCAACTGAAATGCAACTTCACCTATAGATGTCACTAAATCTGACACACTACACCTTTAAATTGGAAACATTCAGTCATTGCATATTCCAGTGTTCCTGAGATATGTCTAATTGAGATCGTCTGTAATGTGATTCTCTGATGATGAATCCTGTGTGGAACATGTTGCTATTTTTAACACTGGTATAATTACATGCCAGGATCTTCCTTTGGCAATGATATACATTTTTAGCAGGCCCATAATTCATCCTGCCTCGGTGAGCATTTATTATTGTCGCGCCTGAGCTCCATCAAACAGCGAGGGAAGATGATACGAGCCTGTTTATCTATCTGCTTAATCATGATGCTATTTTCCTCACACCATTAGTGAATCAATCTGTGTTTGTCAGGAGCTGAGATGTATTGGAGGCCACAGAGCTTCACCTATAGCTGCCTCCTCGACAAAGACAGCCCACACAGCAGAAATGGCAGCGTCTCAGTGAAGAGGCTAACGACTGCCTGCATTGTTGGAATTCCCGCTTCACTTCCTGAGTCTGTCCACACTGGCCAAACGCCAGCGTTCACTTCTCCCTCATATTTTCCTCTGGCTCCTTTTATCCACATCATATGTGGGCACTTTTTTTTTTTTTACAGTCGCGACAGTGTGAGTCTGTCCAAGCTCCCCCACACATAAAAATATGATTATGATGATTGGATTAGATGTTACATCACATACCAGCAGACGTCTAGGGCTATAATGACTGTTTTACGTAAATACTATTAAATACGTCTAATGTGGCAGACAAAAAGTATTTCTCTATTCCTGTTCAGCATCTTATTTTTTTCTGTGCATTATCTATCAGAGTAATTAGTTATTATCCACCTATGGATCCAAAAATAGACAAAAACATTACATGTATGATTATTATCATAATTAGTCGATGATGATGATGATGATGATGATGATAATGCTTCTTCTTCTTCTTCATCTTTTTATCATCATCATTATTATTATCATCATCATCATCAACATCATTATTTTTGTTGTTGCATTTCATGTTTTTTATTTATTATGATAATTAGATTAGTAATCATAAGAGTACAACAATTATGTATATGTGACCATGTACAAAGTTGAATTGATGAACAAAGAACAATGGAGTTATACATGTATATCTTACTATCAGGTGGATGGATGAATATTATACAAAATAATATATTTCTCTATATATAAGATTTGAATGAACATTGTAATTTCTATATGCTAACTCTTTATAACGATGTGACTCTTTTTAATGTCATAATGATATATAATATGTCACATTAAGACTAATGGGCATCGTTAATTCTTATTCTATTTGACTGATTTACAGTAAAATGCAAATATAAATGATAATTGAACTTTCTCTGCTTCTGTTTGAGCTTCATTATCCGTCATCATCATCAACAACAACAACAACAACAACAACAACAACAACAGATAAGGGCCATGTATCTGTATCAGTAGGTGTGTGTTGTCCTGTGGGCAGGATCTCAAGCTGCCATAGGTGCAACAGACATATTCACACTTGTCTCGTGTCCAACGTGAACCCCTGTAATGAAATTGGCAGCAGTGACGGAGCTTAGCTCAGTCAACCATCTGTTGGGTTGCATGGATTCATGTGGAGTCAACTAAAGTGGACCTTGTATGGACATGCTCCAGCATGACTGTCATGACATCAATGTTCACCATGAAACGCCGCCCCCCCTCACCCCCTCCCTCTGCCGCCCCTGTCTCTTTCTAATGCAAAAAGCATGCGAGGAGAAAATGATTCACTGCCTTTCATGTCTAATCCAGGTTCCAGTGCCTCCAATAAATTAGATACAGAGACCTGATACAGCTCAGTATATTATGCATTTGTGTCAACATTCACACACGGATCACATTTTGGCAGCGCCCAGGCTCTTCTGAAATATTAAAGATGCCCTGTGATCTTGTGCCATGACGTCTCCGGTTGACACCAGCGCTGATAACACTGATGCCTGGGACAGATGAAATCAGGTTATGGTGCGTTGGACCGTCTCCAGCGCATGATGCTGAGCCGAGTGATAAGGCTCTGTACTGGAGGTGAGTGATGAAAGACACGGAGGATATCGAAGAGGGCTTCTGCTTGCGTTGATGTGGAGGTGGGGCCAAAGCCTGTTGACCCCATTTTCAGTCAAACGGACGCAGCCTCTGACTCTGAATAGCGTGACATTTGATCGGTGTGGCGCAGATAAGATTTGTCCTTTCTGGTGAGGACACATGAGGAATTCCTTTCTCCTCCCTCAAGGACAAAGCTGGTGTTGGCTGTGGATCTCTGGCTAAGTGGCTGAGCCATAAGCCCAGAGGTGAATAGCTCTTGTCAGCCAATGCAGCGCGGCTGGAAGTGCTGAGCTGGGTGGACCAATGCAGACGCTGCTGAGTCCTCAAACTCCATCTCTCCAGCCCTTTTGTCTGTTGCATGATGGCAGGCATTAAAGGTGCAGTGTGTAAGATTTAGTGACCTCTAGAGTTGAAGTTGCATGTTGTATCCATCATTTCACCCTCACCTTTCTGATCATGGAGGAGAACCCATGGTAAACTTCAGTCATTAAAACCGAGAAGATGTTTAGTATGTCCATTCTGGGCTACTGGAAAAACATGGCGGCGCCCGTAGAGAGGACCCACTCCTCATGTGAATTTACATGAATGGGCTCATTTTAGGGTAATGGAGAAAGAAATAATACATTTAGGTGATTTTAAATTCCTGAAAATGTCCATATCTAATTGTTTTGTCATTTTTGTAGTAGTCATAGTAAGTGACAAATGCACCTTTAAAGGACATTTGAAGTCTCAATATTGAAGATGTATGATTAATGGAAACCTGTTAAAACTCTAGAAAAGTACGAACAATCCATTGTACTTGTCAATAATAACAAGTATTGTAAGGAAAACAACATTTAAAGAGTTGTGGCATGAAGAGACTTTTACTGCTGTAAACGCCCCGTAGAGAAGACCTGCTCACCATGTAAAGAGACATCAATGGGCTCATTTAAGGGGAATAAAACATTTAGGTGTTCATAAATTCATGAAAATGTCAGTATGTAATTGTTTTGTCAAATATTTAGAGGGGACAAAAATGACCCAAATCGTACACACTGCACCTTTAAGTCCTCACTTCCTCATAAAGCAGGCTCTGACAGGGGATGGATCCTGCCTGGGAAGATGTGTGGGAGGGAGGACACTGGGATTTCCAGGGGGAGAGAAAAGGGAGGAAGGAGCCGGGGTGTGTGTGGGTTGCCATAGCATTATATAAGGGAGGAGGAAGAAGAAGAAGAAGAAGAAGAAGAAGAAGAAGAAGAAGAATAGCGGTATTTTCAGTGGGAGGACAGAAGGGGGAGGGGCTCCGAGGAGTGCAGAACCCCCATAAATAAAACTAATGAAATGGCAGTTGAGTCTGGAGAAAGGTGGAATGGCTGGTTGGGTCTCACCCACCGTCTGATTTATCCTCAGTGTCCCTGTGAGCACAGCGGGGGGATCCATTACCTCACCTCATCAATAACATCCCACAGACAGGGAGAAAGGCCCACCTTCTTGCACCGACACCCGCCCCGGGGACCCCGGCTCACTCAGTGGGGGGAGGGCGAGTAATGTAGCCGCACGTAGGGAGCAAAAATGTCTGGGGCTGGGGGAGGGGCAATGCTTGAGGGGGGGTGGGGTGGCTGGATGTACACATTCAGCACATTTGCAAGCATTGGAACACACATGCATTTAGTCACTTTCCTTTCTTTATTCCCATTCCATGGACAGATGGTGCAAAGATAAGCGCAGCGCTATTATCTCAGGCACATCTATCAAACTCGTGGCCCGTGGGCCAAATGTGGCCCGCGAAATCATTTGAGGTGGCCCGTGAGAGCTTAAAGGCATATGACTGTCTAAGAATAAAAGTGTAAATCAGACATTGTCCTTGAACTCTCGTGAATTACACATGCCACTTTTTTATGTGTTTTTAGCTTAAAGGTGCAGTGTGTACGATTTTGTTCAATTTGGTCGTTTCTAAAAATATTACAAAACAATGACATACTGACATTTTCATAAATCTATAATCACATAAATGTTTTATTTTTTCCCATTACCCTTTAATGACCCATTTAGTGTATATTTTTATGAGGAGGAGCCCGCCATGTTTTTACAGTAGTAAAAGTGGACGTACTAAACATCTTTTGACTTTTAATGACGACAGAAGTCTACCATAGGTTCTCCTACATGCTCAGAAGGGTGAGGGTGAGGTGATGGATACAACATGCAACTTCACCTCTGGATGTCACCAAATCTTACATACTGCACCTTTAACTTAAATAGATAATAGATATCAAATATGAGGACAGTTGTTATTTTTGCAGTATGTTAGTTCGGTAGAAATCACTTTTAGTCCCACGGTTAAAAAAACGGCCCCTTGAGAGCAACCATGAAGCTGATGTGGAGAATGAGCTTGACATCCCTGATCTAAGACAACGTCAGAACACGGGCCCGTCAGCGATTGATAAGATTCACCTCATTCAAAGGCAGCGCTGTCGATAAACGAGCAGAGTCGAGGTGTGTAACTCATACCACAGATAATGATGCACTATAAACACAGCCATCATCATAAATGAGCCCCGGGGGCAAAGTGAAAATATGACAGTTCAGGAAATAGTCGAGAGAGAGAGAGAGAGAGAGAGAGAGAGAGAGAGAGAGAGAGAGAGAGAGAGAGAGAGAGAGAGAGAGAGGGAAAGGTGGAATTAAAGCGAGGCGGGGATAATGAGGCCTTGGAAGTATTCTACACAAGGAATGAGGTGAAATGTCAGCGGAGCTGCTCGTCTACAGGGAACAGATAAGAGAGCAGAGATAAGAATAGAGAGCAGTGACTGAAGTCATCTCTGTCACACACTCACTCCCTCTCTCACTCGCTGTGTGTGTGTGTGTGTGTGTGTGTGTGTGTGTGTTTGACACTGATCTTTCATGTGCTTTTTTGCAGGCAGATCACAAGGTAGAGGCAGTGTGTGTGTGTGTGTGTGTGTGTGTGTGTGTGTGTGTGTGTGTGTGTGTGTAGGCTGAGTAAGGACACCCTGAGGACTGGGCTTTCCAGCTGAAAGGAGGAAGCTGAAATAAGCCAAAGAAAGAAACACTGTTTATAAATTGCTGCCTGTCTTCAAAGGTGCAGTGTGAAAGATTTGGTGGCATCTAGAGGTGAAGTTGCATGTTGTATCCATCACCTCACCCTCACCCTTCTGAACATGCAGGAGAACCAATGGTGGACTTCAGTTGTCAAGAAAACTTGAAAGATATTTAGCACGTCCACTCTGGCCTACTGTAAAAACATGGCGGCCCCCGTAGAGAGGACCATCTCCTCATGTAAACACACATTAATGGGCTCGTTATGGGGTGAATGGGGAAAAAAGAATACATTTAAGTGATAATAAATTCATGAAAATGTCAGAATGTCATTGTCTTGTAAACATTTTTGAAAAGTGACAAAAACGACTGAAAACATGCAGCCCCGCCCCCCGGTGGCTGCACTGCCGTTACGCTGCGATCTGATCGTACAACAGATGATGGTGTCCCGAGTCAAGCCTCCAGACAAACCCTCTTTTGAGGTTGGAGCCGCATTAACAGGATATTACTTCAGCTCTATGGAGGAGAGTTGAAAGCATGTCTGAGCCTCTGGGCCGCTCCATAGATGTGTCTCCTGCGCTGCCCTCGGTGGCAGCGCTCAGACTTTAATTGCTGATAGTATCCGGCTGAAGCTTTTAGTGGAGAGATCAAATGATTACATCTCACTCTCACTGTCAAAAAGGGCCAAAGTCTTCATGTATGCAGATCAAACTCTCCTCTCCGACCGCTTCACGGCAGAGTGCCTTCACAGCACCGTCACTGGGCTGCACGGTGGTGTTATTGTTGTTCTCTCACCCTGGTCACCATGACAGCGTCACACCTGACGCACCGGTGACTCATCAAAAATGTCGCATGTCAGACTCACCTTTGACAATGAAAGAGGGGAGTTCTCTTGTAATTGGAATGGGGCGGAGGCTGTCGCTGCACATGCAACCGGAGGAAGAGCACATGCCTTGTATACTGTGGATGGATGGATGGATGGATGGAGGTTACTCACATCACTCTATATGCAAATCAAACCTTTCAGAATGAACTAATCCCAGCATCACTTGCCAAGACAAACAGAATAAGCACCACCAGGCAGACGGCTGCCACACACACACACACACACACACACACACACACACACGCACGGAGCGTCCTTGAGGAGAAAGGCAGATACCCGAGTCAGCAGCTTCTGTCTGCCTCTGCTGACACCAAGGTCAGAGAACAGGCCACGGAGCGAGCAGCAGAGCAGCATTAAGCGGCTGCATCCTGGAAAGCGTCGATGCAGGAGTCCGGGCTCCTCTGAGGATCGAGCCGTGTGCTCTGTAAGCATCTTACTATGCTTCCCTGAACACTCACACCCCGTGTGTTCGCGCCCCACGGCCCCTCCTCTGCTCCTGCAACACCCGCGAAACGCCGCTTGTCACGCTCGCATGCCCGGACTCACAAACGCCCATTAAAGGTGCAGTGTGTGCGATTTGGTGACGTCTGGAGGTGTCGTATCCATCACTTCACCCTCACCTCTTCTGAACATGCAGGATTGTTATTAAAGCTCAAAAGATGTTTAGTGCGTCCACTTTTACGACTGTAAAAACATGGCGGCCTCCCCTCCTCATGTAAATGTACATTAAAGGTGCAGTGGGTAAGATTGTGGTCATTTTTGTCAATATTCCAAAACAATTACATGCTGATATTTTCATGAATTTATAATCAACCTAAATGTTTTATTTTTCTTCACCACCCTTAAATGAGCCCGTGAATATATATTCTATGGAGGCTGCCATGTTTTTACAGTATCCCAGAGTTGACGCATCAAACATCTTTTGAGTTCCAATGACAACTGAAGTCTACCATAGGTTCTCCTGCATGTTCAGAAGAGATGGATACAACATGCAACTTCACCTCTAGATGTCACCAAATCTTACACACTGCACCTTGAACGGGCTCATTTAAGGCTAAGGCTAAAAAAAACACAAGGGTAATTATAAATTCATGACAACGCCAGCATGTAATTATTTTTAAGGAGTGGCAAAAATGACCGAAACCTTACACACTGCACCTTTAATGTAAGACATGATTCGGCGTCTGCGCCGCACATTTACATGAAGCACAGCTGTCACAATAAAAGCTCTCGCTCTGACAGAGTGTAAATTCCTCCGAAGCCGTGTTCTGCTGCGGCAGCGCGTCAGAAAAACATAAAGGCGGTGGAAAGAGCGGTCACCATGAGCGAGTCACACAGCAGGAATTCAGCCTTCCACTGCCAGAGCCGGTGACTCACGTCCCATCTGAGAGATTCTTCTCAGATGTGGGAGAGAGAGAGAGTGGGAGAGTGGGAGGAGGGCGAGTGTGGGCTGCGGCAGAAATGTGATATAGAAGCACCAGAGCAGCCTGTCGGCGTTCTCTCCCCCCGCACACCCGGAGAATGACACCCTCCACCTCAGAGAGAGCAGCGGGGTTGTGTGGGGTCTTTGTGTCCGGAGGAGCGACGACAAAGACTCCTAATATAATATGCGGTTTGAAATATCCTCGATCCCCGTTTCGCTGACTCTCGCCGCCTCGGTGGGAATCCTCTCCTGTTTTGATGCCGCCGATGATTGGTGCTCGGCCGAGTGGCAATAACGTCCCCATTCTACTGTGTTTCCTTCCAGGGGTCAGGGGGTGCTGAGTGATTAACACACAGGATGTGACCTTTAATCCACTCACAGCTCCGTGCAGCAGCATCAACCCCCGCCCTCCCCCCCTTCCCCCTCCTCCTCCCCTCAGTCAGCATTCAGCTCTGATAATGGCACGGTTAATGAATGATGCTCTGAGGTGCCATCAGCCAGAAAGAGCTGGTTAATACCTCACACACACGCATGTTCCCAAGCAGCCGGGTCCTCCCTTTAATATCAAACACAGACTTTCTCACTCAAAGCTACACCCACTGTTCCTGGCATGTCTGATGACAAGCCATTCAAAGGCACAGATCTGATAATGGTTGTTATAGCAACACCTGTCGCTGTGAAGTGGCATGTGCAGCCATGCATGTGCTCGTTGGAGCACACGCACACGCGCACACGCACACACACACACACACACACACACACACACACACTAACACGCACACAACACTGAATCATCTTTCTCGTTAAAAATACCCAAAGCCAATCTGAGAGGCTGATTGACACGTTTCTCATTGTTATTGTGGTGTTTTTGAAAAAGAATGATGAGTCACCGGTGCATTAAGTCTGAAATTATGCTTCGGTAACAATGAGCTAGAAGAAGAGAACAACAACAACAACAACAACAACAACTACAGAGCACAGTGACGATGCTCATTATGTGTTCTATGTGCCTTGAATCCAGAGAAGCTTCCTCACCCTGCTGTCCTGTCATCGGTGTATTATGATCCGAGCCATGAAATGAAAACTGCCGATCGAGCAATAATAAGTGCAGGGAATGATTAGTCGGCAGAAACATGTTCATACCACACAAAATAACAATAAGCACCGGGGCATCAGCAGGTATTTTGGGGGTATGAGTGTGCGCAACTCGGCTGATCCAGGTTAAAGCCTCGGTAACGGTTGCCAGGTGTGGCCATGGCGACGCAAATCCAGCATGAGCCAGTTCACTTGCAGGAGAGAGACGGAGCACGAGCGATCGTCATGGGGATATTTCCCGGCAGTTGTTTGTGGACTCTGTTGCCGAGTGTTTGTGCCTGTAGCTGCTGCATGACAACCAGCCACGCAACATACCATACTTAACAACGACCTTTGACCTTCCCCAACACCCTCTCTGTTTTGATCAAACACAACAGTAAACAACAGTGAGGTGTTTTTTTTAAAACTTGTTTCTTGTGACAGTGGAATCTTCACTAGTATCTTGGAAAGCGAACGTGAGTCATCGGGTTTGAGTGACGGTGACTCTGCAGAGAGTCGGACACCAGCTTCCGCCCTGACTGCTCTCATCCCAGGACAAGAGAGTCCACTGACCACTCCTTTGTTCTCAGTCTGCTCCATCACACAGCTCTGTCCATTCATCCTCACTCTGTCTGTCACAACATTACAACAACACACATGATACTGTAAACAAATGAACTGACACAAACTATGGATTTGTAGTAAATGAACCATGTTTATACATTTACATTTATGTTGCATGCATACCAACGTTAACATGCTAACATTTAGCATGCACGGCATTTACTCTTTGTATAGATGAATGATATGAAAACAATAGAAGGCAAATCATCTTGATCACCCCCTGGTGGCTGGATATAGTATTGGCCCCGTAAACACGCTACAATGTGATTTGATGCAAACAGATCGGAACAATACAGTTTGATGTGACTCATAAATAGAGATATCTGTGGAGGACACGAATCATCGAAGCCAATGATATCATCCTGCAGAGATATTAATTGTTCAATGCAACAGTTGTTGACATCAATGATCTAAAGAATGAATCCAGCGTGTTGGATTTAGGATGAATTATTTCCACCTGTTTTGGCAAATAAGACATATGAACGAGCTATGCAGATGTGTTTGTGAGTGTAAACAGCCAAATGATTGGATTGTAGTTGAATGAGCCCTCGTGCTTTTACAACGGCTGCCTGGGTGCAGCGCCGTGTTTTTACAGTAGCCCCAATTGGACAAAACAAACCCCCTTTGAGTCGTAATGATAGATGATACACCGCCACAGGTTCTGACTCACGCTCCTGTTCAGCCGCAGCGTGCGACCTCACCACCACTGAATCTCACGCACTGCACCTTTAAAATCAGAGTGAAATAAATCTTGGCAGTGAAAGTGTGATTTCCACTTCCTCTCTGTGGGCCTCACTCTACCCCCCCCCCCCCCCCCCCCCCCCCCACCAAAAAAAACCACACAAATAGAGGCTCCACGTCTCCCTGTGGTATTTCCACTCACAGTGGGTTTGGAGGAGCTGGTGTTCTGGCCTCCCTCAGCCTCTGTGACTTCCTGCTCTGCTCGGAGCCCAGGCCTGGTCCCCAGCTGCCGCCTGACTCTCCGTGGCTCTGCCTGGAGGGAGCAGCTCCGCCCTCACGTGCGCCGTCGTGTGCACGTTTGCACGTTGATGGAAGTCAATCATCCCGAAAGACGACACGGAAAGAATGACATGAATGGGCGCTGCAAAGACGGACTCCGGAGGAGAACGTCAGGTGCGGATCACGGTGACGAGGCAAGACGAAGCGAGTGCGGGAGAGTGAGGGGAGCACAGCTGGGTCTCCGCTGTCAGTCATGGCGGTGCACTTTGTTTTGATAGCATCCAGTCACTCATTCAAACCAAAGCCCGCAGAAACATGAACACTTGAACAAACACCGCTGTGATACGGACTAAAATGACGACAACTGTTCCTGCATAACAACCCCCCACCCCCACCCCACCTCACACCACCACCCCACCCACCCACATCATCAGATCACACTGTTTCTGGTGCTACCTGAGGCTTCATACTGGTAATAGGGGAGTTTTCATCGATATGGTTTCCAAAAGTGCTGACTCATTGCAGAACATTTCCAGGTACAGTAGATCAACTTCAGACAATGTGTGTTAAAGGTGCAGTGTGTGAGGTTGCTGTCATTGTTCTCACTTCTGAAAAGATTACAAAACAATTACATTTTCATGACTTTATAATCACCACCCATCACCCTAAAATGAGCCCATTAATGTATATTTACATGAGGAGCGGGTCCTCTCTCTGGGGGCCGACATGTTTTTACAGTGGCCCAGAGTGGACGCACTACACATCTGTTGAGTTTTTATCACAACTGAAGGGTAGGGTGAGGTGACGGATACAACATGCAACTTCACCAAATCTTACACACTGCACCTTTAAGAGACTTTGCTGAACCAGTACAATGGAATTGATTGTTGTACTAATTGATCCATGTTGAATCCACTAACATGGAGGAGGTTGGATTCAGGACCTATGCTGTAGATAACCTCCAGGTCGTGATGGAAATCAGTATGTATATATGTATATATATAGTTTGTATTTTAAGTACATCAATTGGTACATCAACGGTATGATGAATTTTCCCTAACATGAATCATCACGGTTTACTCAGTTGAAAAGCTCAACTCTTTTCTATATTTTCTAGATTCAATGATATATAAAGCCGAATCAGATTGGCAGTAATGCATATAAAACACTGCAGATGCATTAACAAGCATATATCTCTATTTGTGCACCAACGTGTCTGGATGTATAGGGGCTGTAAGAGGAAACGCTCATGTGACCCAGTAACACCAGACATCAGTCAGAGAGACTGGGGTTATAATGAAGATATAAATAAGACTGTTAGAGTGTACATTACTGAACGTGAGTGCACTCGTAAATCACCCCTCCCCCTCCCCCCTTGTCTTTCTTCTTCCTTCTGCTTTCCATCCAAACCCCCCCCCCCCCGCCAGCCACCCCCCCTCCTCCTCCCCTTAACATTTAAGGCAGGAGAAGAGAAGAGGCCCCTGGCCCCAGATACTGGACCCCATCACCTCACCACATAGCAGCAGCATATACTGGTATGTGTGTGTGTGTGTGTGTGTGTGTGTGTGTGTGTCTGAGAGTGTGTGTGATTTATGTGTCTTGTCCAGACTCAGTGGGAGCTGGGAGCACAGACCCCCAGCACCACCGCCACAACCACCAGCACTGCCCCCCCCTCCCCGCCGCCCCAACAAAGCTCTCTGAAAATGTGTGTAAGAGTTATGGGGGAGGGGGGGGGGGTCCCCCTGAGAGCCAAATAGAATTAAGGAGCCAACTCCAGTCTTATAGCTTCTCAGCTGACAGGCGCGCACACACACACACACACACACACACACACACACCAGTATATGCTGCTACACAAGCGAGGCTTAAAGGTGCAGTGTGTACGATTTGGGTCATTTTTGTCTATTCTAAACTTCCAGTAGCCCAGAGTGGACGTACTAAACATCTCTTGGGTTGTAATGACACCTGAAGTCCACCACAGGTTCTCCCCCATGCTCAGATGGGTGAGGGTACAACATGCAGCCTCACCACCAGATGTCAGCGAATCGTACACACTGCACTTTTAAAGCCTACTCTGCTGCGTGTGCAGAGAGATTTGGATTCACCCTGCAAATATGAAAAAAATGCTCAGCACTGGTGCTTCAAACTCCCATGATGACATCAGCAGAGAATAAAGCGCCCACACGCCCACGCACTCGCACACCACCGATCCACTTCCTCCCGCGGCTTTAATCTCACACATTTATTCTGGTCAGTCGACTCGCAGGCAGGAATCCACCAGGACGTCTCATGTTGCATATCAACACTTCCATTTGTGCAGCGCGAGGCTTAAGTAGGTTAGGGGCTGGCATGCACACTCCTCGCCGTCCTCGTCTCCGGGCCCTGCAGGCTGTAAACGATTCTGTCAGAGAGGCTGCTGCTCGTTATCGACAGGCTCGCAGCCTGGAAGTTGTGGGCAGCGCCGCTGCAGCCTGAGCCCTGCACATTGCAATGCAGCCTACGGCTCACAGCAGCCAGAGAGATCGCATGCATCATGAATGGGCTATGGAGCCGTGCGAGAAAAAACCATATACACACCATCACATCCCAGCAGGGACCTCTGTGGTCAGGTGGGGTGTATTGATTCCAGGGGAGCAGGAATCACACCAGCAGCAGTTAGAATGGAGAAGTGGCCTGGAGGACTGGAGGACTGGAGGACTTGTGGGCTGGTGGACTGGAGGGCTGGAGGACTGGGGGGCTGGTGGACTGGAGGGCTGGTGGACTGGAGGGCTGGAGGACTGGGGGACTGAGGGACTGCAGGGCTTGAGGGCTATAGGACTGGAGGACAGGTGGACTGGAGGACTGGAGGGCTGGAGGACAGGGGGACTTAAGGACTAGAAGACTGGAGGACTGGAGGACTTGGGGACTGGAGGACTGGAGGACTGGAGGACTGGAGGGCTTGGGGACTGGAGGACTGGAGGACTGGGTGACTGGGGGACTGTAGGACTGAATAGCAGGAGGACTGGAGGGCTGGAGGACTGGGAGACTGTAGGACTTGAAGACTGGAGGACTGGAGGACTTGGGGACTGGAGGACTGGAGGACTGGAGGACTGGGGGACTGTAGGGCTTGAGGCATATAGGACTGGAAGACTGGAGGACTGGTGGACCGGAGGACTGGAGGGCAGGGGGGTTGGAGGAATGGGGGACTGGAGGACTGTAAGACTGGGGGACAGGAGGACTAGAGGGCTGGAGGGCAAGAGAGCTGGGAGACTGGAGGACTTGAGGAGC
The DNA here is from genome assembly GCA_016785325.1 of Chascanopsetta lugubris. Lineage (NCBI taxonomy): Eukaryota > Metazoa > Chordata > Actinopteri > Pleuronectiformes > Bothidae > Chascanopsetta > Chascanopsetta lugubris. The sequence goes on from JAFBJT010106289.1 coordinate 13,884, forward strand.
GGACTAGAGGGTGGACGTGAGGACTGAGGGACTGGGCGATTGGAGGACTGGAGGACAGGAGGAATGGACTGACTGAGGTTCCCCTCCCCTGAGCCCCAGTGGTGCTGCAGCTGAGAGAGAAACCCTGGCTCTTAATCTGCTGCAGCTAAAGCCACAGCGCACCTCGCCTGGAGCATTTCAAGCGAGCGTGCACGTGTGTGTGTGCACGTGAGCATGTGCACATGCGGATGTGCACGTGAGCGTGCAAGGCCTATTCAGGTGTTTTGAAGCAGGGACATTATTAGATGGCTCGTCTGCATGTCTGCATCCTCAGGCCCTGCAGCGGTGCAGTGGGGGGGGGGGGGATTTGTGGATGATAAAGCAGAATAACAACAGCCAGATTGATATTTTAGGTACCGTTGTGTTCAGAGGGTGTTTATCAAGAGAATTGTTTAAAGGTGCAGTGTGTAAGATTTAGTGCCATCTGGTGGTGAAATTGCACGTTGTATCTATCGCCTCACCCGCGCCCCTCCGACCATCCAGGAACATCTATGGTAGCCCTCAGTTATCATTAATACTCAAAACAGGTTTTGGGAATTCTGTAAAAAAAAATGGCCGCCCCCATAGAGAGGACCCGCTCCAATATGTAATCATACATTAAAGGGCTTATCTAAGGGTTATGGGAAAAAAACATACATTTAGGTGATTATGACAAATCCCTGAAGATGAAGAAGTATGTTATTGTTTTGTTATAGTTTTTCAAGTGACAATCTTACTGCACCTTTAAATGAGGACGCTCACACACACACACACACACACATATACACACACTGTGATATTTTGCTCACTGTAAGACTCAGCTGGTGCAATGGAGCAGAATCAGCCCCCCCCCCCCCCCCCCCCCCCCCCCCCCCCCCCCCCCCCCCCCGGCTCACATGTGACAGTGAATTCCATTATCTCCCACCAACCTGGCTCCTCACTCGACTCATGGTTCCTATCACGGCCTGGACATTCCAGGCGTTGTCCAGCATTCCGCAAAAAAAGATCTATCGTGCACTTAATGGGTCCAAATCAAAGAAAGATAAAGCTGAGACAACCCAGTCAGATGACCTGTGTTCGTTTGTGTGCACAATATCATATGATACGGACACTGGCATGAAGCGCACCACGCCGCGCCGGAGACCTGATTCCACCGGAAACCAATGTAAACACATGGGATTCCTTCAAAGGCTAAACCTGTCTCCAAACAAAATGCATATGATGTAACGTTTGAGAATTTGAGAGCAGATTGAATTTTAATTTGTTCAGATCAGTTTAAATAATCTGCTAAAAACAAGAATGATTATTGTTTTCATTGGTTCAGAATGAGCCTAAAGCCCATTCTCACCGTTTGAAAGAGGCTTTAGTTGCATTCCTCAACCTCACCACTAGATGTTACTCATCCATATACACTTTGGCTTAAAGGTGCAGTGTGTAAGATTTGGTGACATCTAGTGGTGAAGCTACATGTTGTACCTCACCTTTTCCATCCGAGCATGCAGGAGAACCTATGGTAGACTTCAGGTGTCATTAAAACTTAAAAGATGTGTAAAAACATGGCGGCCCCCAGAGGGGAGGACCCACTCCTGAAGTAAATATACATTAAAGGGCTCATTTCAGGGTCATGTAAAAAGCAAGTCATACATAGAGGTGAACACACATTTGTAAAATGTCAGTACATAATTGTTTTGAGATCTAATTTCTACAGACAGAAGTGACATAAATTGACCGAAATGTTACACACTGCACCTTTAATTGCATTGAGACTTTTTCTCAGGTGACCTGTTGTGTCAGTGACCTGTTGTTATCTGCGATGACATCTGATGGCAGATGACACCGCTATCTGCTCTGTGTGCCAACGTGTCATGTGACCTTGCGCTCATATCTGTGAGTCGTGCACTGAGCTCCTCTGATTGACCTTCACCTCTCACACACTTTATCAGGCTGAAACTCCCATTTGAATCGGCCTCACATGTTTACATGTGTGTAAAGAATCTGGTTTCAGTCGGTCAAGCGCAAGGACTCAGCTTTCTCTGGCCATGTGTCAACCTAGTGATTGTGAAGCCACTACCCAGAGACACCGACATCCTCCATTGCCTCCACTAATGCGATACTAAGGTGCGACACTGAAGCTGAAGTTGTATCTGCAGCGAGGATACGTCCGTGGAGCTGTTCCTGGGATCCATGTCCATTTTAAAGGTGCAGTGTGTAAGACTTTATGTCCATTTTTGTCACTTCTTTTTGTGGGACAAGGATTACAAAACAGTTGTGTGCAGTACAAATGTATAATCACCTCAATGCATGACTTGCTTTTACTTTACCCTAAATGAGATGTATATTTACATTAGGGGCGGGTCCACCCTATGGGGGCCGCCATGTTTTCACACTAGCCAGGATTGGACGTACATCACATCTTAGGAGCTTTAATGAAGTCGACCATAGGTTCTGCTGCATGCTTGAAAGAGAAGGTCGAGGTGATGGATACAACATGCAACTTCACCGATAGATGTCACCAAATCTTACACACTGCACCTTTAATATTGTGAAGTAAAGGATCAAAGTGAACTAACTCACAGGAGCCAACATGCCCCATATGGTGAAAGGTATTTTCACGCTTGTTGTGTTTGCGTTGTGTAATTCCCCTCTGAATGAACGATGACATCATTGTCCACGACGCAGCTCATTCAGACAGAGGCTCTGAATTCTGCTGAGAAACACCTTTAAAACTGAAGCGTGTCATGTGAGTGGACACTAAGACAAAGGACACCGAGTTCATTCAACACCTCCATGACATCATATATATATATATATATATAAATATATATAAATGTTCCCTGTTTCTGGTCATGTGATCACATCCCACAGCCGAGCCACCTCATCCAGAACACAACAGCTACAAAAACCACACCCACATTTAAATTTAACA
>JAFBJT010106289.1:16970-36866 GCA_016785325.1 Chascanopsetta lugubris
AAAGAAAAGGGGGGGGGGGGGGGAGCGGTGTGCATGCAGATATTTGAGGAGCATGTTTACTCCAGATCCTAATCTGCACAGGCCACACATCTCATCCACACATCTCATCCACACATCTCATCCACACATCTCATCCCTTAAAGATGTGTCAGATTTTTGTCATTTCTGTCACTTCTAAAAATATTGCAAAACAATTGCATACTGACATTTTCAGGAATTTATAATCACCTAACTGTTCGATTTCCTTCCATTACTCTTAAACGAGCCCATTAATGTTTATTTACTCTAAGGGTGGGTCCTCCCTATGGGGGCCGCCATGTTTTTACGGTAGCCCTGAGTGGACATACCAAACATCCTCTGAGTTTGAATAACTGAAGTCTACCATGACACCACCACCACCACCACCAGGTTTTCAAAGGATCTTGAACTGCAACGTTGCCTCTAGATATCCCTAAATCCTTCACACTGCACCTTTAATCTACTCTGCAGACTGAATTGGATCTTTATGACGGATCTGAAAAATTTGCCCCACAAGTTTGATCTCTCAAAATCCGAAAAATATGTACATTTAAAGGTGCAGTGTGAACAATGTGGCTCATTTCTTTCGGTAGAAAAATATTACACGCAAACAATGACACATAATCACCAAACAGTGTCATTTTTCCCCCATTAACCTTAAATTAGCCCGTTATAGCCCCCCGGGGGGCCGCCATATTTTTACAGCAGCCCAGTGTGGACATATAAAACAGCTTTTGACTTTTAAGACGACTGCAGTCGACCACAGGTTCTCCTGCATGTTCAGGGAGGGCGAGGGCGAGGCGATGGATGCTACCTCACCAAATCTTACACACTGCACCTTTAAGCCTGATTCAGTGTTGTATTTAAGACAAATGCACTGATGTGGTGGCGACGCTGGACCTGCATGAATCAACAGACTCGGAGAAAGTTCCTGTGGTTGTGGCGGAGTCTCGGTCTGCTGATGTATTCATGTATTCACCGCCGCAAACCATCAATATTTCATTGTATTTAATGCCATTAATTGATTCAATATTGGAGTAAATGGACCAACGCAACAAACAACCCCCCCCCCCCCCCCCCCCCCCCCCCCCCCCCCCCCCTAGGGAGGGGGGCCCCCAAAACGCCGCCCCCCCGCCCACCCTTAATGAAATCGGTCACACAATACAGTCATCATACATGGCCATCGCCATTGAGCCCATTCTTTTCAGAGACATTTCTCCACAGGCGGCTGAAGAGGCAGCGGAGGGGTGGGAACGGAGCGCGGGCGCCGTGAGTTACAGCGGCGCCGGCCCCTGCACCTCCGCCGCGCGGGGAAGCCCTCGCCTCCCTGTGATGCCCCTCTGCCGTTGGGGTGGGGTGGGAGGGGTGGGGACTCATCTGTCTGGCGCACTGTCTTTGTACTTTACTGTTACTGGTGACATTCTGGTGTCACGGTGTCACGGTGAAATGGCTCCCCTCCCACGTCGCAGCCCGCGGCGGCACAACCGGCCGAACAATAAGGTCCCCGGGAGTTGGGGCTGGAACCCAGGAGGCCCCAGCTGGGCGCAAACACCCTCAGCCTCCACCCCACCGCCCCCCCGCCCCCCCACCCCCCCCCCCCCTTTTCCCTGGCTCCCATGAAATTGGGAATTAGCCGAAGCGTTGCTGACGACAAGTCAGTGTCTGTGTGTCCCGGGCTATTCCCAGGGCCCGGCGAGGACCCGGGGTAAGGGGAGACGCACAGACACAGCGGCGGAGGGATGCGAGCGCCCGGGGGGGTCAGCGGGGGCAACCTGCGTGTACTGCCACGACCTCTGACCCCGGGCGGGGATCAAACCCTCTCCCACCCATGGCACTGTGGGAGAGTGAGCGGGTGAGTCATTCCGAGTGGGGCTGGCACGGCTCAGCGCAGGGGACGGTGCCCGGCGCCATGTTAGTTTTAGCGCCGCAGCCGAACAAGCGGCAGATTCTCAGTAACAAAAGGCGAAAGACTCTGACGGGTCACATGAGCAAAAACACTTTAAAGGTTCAAAAGGTGCAGTGTGCGAGATTTGGCGACATCTGGAGGTGAAGTTGCATGTTGAATCCGTGCAGGAAAACCTCCGGGGGGACTTCAGTTGTTGTTCAAACTCAGAAGATGCTCTGAATGTCCACTTTGAGCTACTGTACAAACATGGCTGCCCCCGTACAGAGGATCCACTGTTCATGTAATTATACATTAAATAGCTCCTTTAAGGGTAAAGGGGGGAAATATACATTTAGGTTTTTACAAATTCATACAAATGTCGGCATGATATGGTTTTGGAATCAATTTTCTTCCATCAGAAGTGACAAAAAAATCGTACACACTGCACCTTTAAAGCTGCTTTTGTCTGTTGTTCTTATCGAGTGATGTAACTCAGGTTTGTGGGATCTGGTCTTACCTTTGGATTCTCCAGGATTCCAGACTCGTAGCTGTTTAAGAGACACATTAAAAAAAGGATGATCACCCTTTTTGTTTTCCTCTTGGAATAAAAGCAAACATTCAGAGACGGTGCATCACCTTATGTGCATGAAGTTGGCGTCCATGCTCCAGGGTGCACGGGGCGTCACGGGCACAGGGATGCCATGTTTCTGCAGGGCGACACAGAGAGCTGCTGTTGTTACGCATGTTCCTTTAACCTGTGCTCTTTTTTTTTTTTTGCTTGGTCGTCAATAAAAGAGGAAACCTTTTCGAAAGGTCTATTTTATCTGGATGGAAAAAGATTATTTTTTTCCAAAGGAAACTTTGCACATGACAAGTTCTGCAAGAGGTATTGACCAGACTAGAACACCATGGCCGCCCTCTGGTGGCCAAAATGAGTATAGACAAGCACTGGCAATGAGGGAACATGCATGAAACATTAAATCAGGAGCAAAGTGAATGATAGATTTCCAAATTATATCTAAGGTGATCTGCATAGTAATCAATACTCCTTTATTAATAAAAACGAATGAGAAATGAGGTTTTATTGAGAAATTGTGCATAAAAGCAGGACAGACATTAATATGAAAAAATTAAAAAGATCAAACTGGATCAATGAGGAAATCAGGGGAAAGGAGATGAATTAAAAATCGAATTCACAAAGTAAATAAAGTGAAATAAAAGGGAGGTATAGTACCCTATGTTGATATTTATAGCTGTTTTTTCCATATTTAAAAAAATAACACGTTTGTTCATTTCATTTTTAACGGATTGCCAGACTTAAAGGTGCAGTGCGTATGATTTTGGCCATTTTTGTCAGGCCACGTTTTTTTTAAATTTTTTTTTACCGTAGCACATGTGGACGTACCGAACATCAACATGAAGTCGACCATGGGTGCTCACAAGGTCGAGGGGGAGCCGATGGATACAACTTCACCAAATCTCACACACTGCACCTTTAATTCCACTGCTTGGGCGTCCTTTTACCTGAGCGTACTCCATCAGATCGGTCCTCCCCCGAAAGCGAGTGTAGAAGTCGGGGATCCTCCAGGGGGCGATGATCTGAGCGACAGCAGCGCAGGCAGGGTGAGAGAGGGTGACACTCAGTGGACACACGTGGCATCAAAAAGAAAAACAAAGCACGGTGACCTCACCTTCACCTCGGGGTAGAGCGCGTAGCAGGTCAGCTCGAAGCGGATCTGGTCGTTTCCCTGACAACGAGAAACAAGGGGGCGGGCTCAAAGACGTGCGGCTGAAAAATGAGCATGTAATGGTTTGAATAGGTTTATCTTCATCCCGGCCATTGGTCCATGGCGTCTCCCATGACGGTCTGGCGTTTGTCTCCATCTACAGGCAAGATGGGAATTTGCGCCGTCGATACGAAGTGGAGAAAATGGAGGACTAAACGACGCACTGCAGATTTGTTGAAGGGCGACTGTGGTGCTGTGGCACAGCGGTTCGGGCCGCAGCGCCACAGCAGGAGGGTTTGAATCCTGGTGGAGCTCAGGAGTTTGATGTGTGGAGTTTACACCTTTCTTTCTTTCTTTCTTTTTTTTCTGAAATAATGTGTGTTTTTTTCCTGTTTTCTCATTTCTATTTCATTGAAATGTCTATGAGTTCAGAACCCTGTTCTAGTCGTTTTCATTTGAATTGACTAATTAATGAATAGATTTTTTTTCTTCCTCTTCCGTCCTCTGGGATGAGCTCCAGCCGCTCTGTGAACCTTAGAGGTCGCGTGTATAAGAGCTATGGAAATGGATGGATGGTCCAAACTGTGACATGACGATTGATGGCATTCGTCTCCGTCTACAGGTCAAACGGGGGGAACTCTGTATTTGCAACTAATGTCCACGCAGACCAGTCACGCTTCAAATGTAACCAGTCTATTTCAGCTCTATTCTAGTCTGCTCTCGAACTGATGGAGTGTTACAAACCACAAATGCCAGTAATTAAAATGCTAATTCGGTGGTGCAGCCCAGAGCACACAAAACGAGAACGACACAAATATTTAAAACTTAAAATGACTTGAAATAGCTGGGGCACATCACATGACGCTGACTGAGTTTGTTTGAAGAAGGTTAATCTTTAACCCTGTCAAACACACACACGGCTCCAAATGTTCCCGTTCGCACTCTGGAACAGTGTCCGTGCTGAGTCGGCGCAAAAACGCTGGCGCGCGACCGAAACGCAAACGGCTCCAAAAATTCAGAGGTTCGTGCTCAAAATCGACACGCTGCACCTTTAACCGCCGCCCGGTGACGTACCTTCCCCGTGGCGCCGTGGGAGACGAACTGGGCGCCCTCGCTGCGCGCGATCTCCACCTGGCGCCGCGCGATGCAGGGCCGGGCGATGGCCGTGCCCAGCAGGTAGCGGTCCTCGTACACGGCGTTGGCCTGGACCGCCGGCCAGATGTACTCCTCTACGAACTGAGCTCGCAGGTCCTCGATGAAAACCTGCGGGGGGGGGGGGGGGGGGTCAAACTCATCAAACTCACTTCAGTACAGGGGGGCCGGACAGGGGGTCCCGGGCCGGGCCGGGCCGGTTCTGGCCCGCGGGCCGTATGTTTGACACCACCTTCTTCAGACCGACCGCGTCGGTAGAACATCACTACATGATGAGTGGCGATGGACGGTTACAACAGGATGTTTCAAAATAAAAGCAGCGAAGCTACTTTTATTGTTGCTTCCAGGAATGTAGGGGGAAGCTCTGGCCAAGAATTTAAAGGTGCAGTGTGTAAGATTTTTAGGTCATTTTTGTCACAACAATCACACACTGATATTTTCATGGAAATGTCTTTTCTTCCCAATGACCCTTAAAATGAGCCCATTAATGTGTATATTTACATGCGGAGCGGCTCCTCTCTGCGGGGGCCGCCATGTTTTTGCAGTAGTAAAAGTGGACGAACCAAACATAGTTTTATTGACGACTTAGTCGACCATAGCTTCTCCTGCGTGTTCAGAAGGGCGAGGGTGAGGTGATGGACACAACATGCGACTTCACCTCTAGATGTCACCAAATCGTACACACTGCACCTTTAACCAACAACAGCCTGCAGTGTGTTTCCAGATGGATCCACACACTCATGCATCCATCCATTTTATAATTACACATCTCTCACCTTCTTTGCACCGAGGCTCTCCGCCTTGGTGCGAGCAGCTTCGAAATCCTCATCTTGTCCGATGTTGGCCTAGAAACAAACACACACACACACACACACACACACACACACACACACACACACACACACACAGGGGACATGTAAGTGCATATCAAAGTGAAGGAGCCTGGTTTCCATCACCTGTGAGGGAGAGGAAATACACTCAAACAAACACAAAGAGAGTCACAGGCTCGAGGATCAACGTGCTCCTCATTCAGAGCAGCTGAACACAGGGCCCTTTCCCTTTCCCATCAAATACCTGAGACCCATCTGGTAAACAAAAACACACACGCGGTGTGTGTGTGTGTGTGTGTGTAGGTGTGTGTGTGTGTGTGTGTGTGTGTGTGTGTGTGTTTTCTCCTTCCTGCTCATTCTGCTGGGACGGACCTGCTGGATCCAGATCTGATGAATCAGCTTATTTCATGTTGTCACATGGAAATGCAAGAACAATGACTCTGAACAAACATCATAGATGAATGGATCATTGGTTGAAATAATAATAATAATAATAAAAAAAACAAGTCACATTCTTGTTTGTTTGTCCTGCGCAGTGCAATAGGTTACATACATGTGAGTAGATTTGAATTAAAGGTGCAGTCTGTGAGATTTCTAGAGGTGAAGTTGCACGTATGTAGTATGTCCACTCTGGGCTACTGTAAAAAAATGTCATTATCAGCCTTCTTCATCGGTATCCTCACCCTCTTCGACTCCTTCCTCTGAGTACAGTCGTATCATTCTTTTGCTTTTGAAATATGGCACATTATACCTTTAACTAAGACTGTTCCACAACTCTTCCTGCCCCCCCACCCCCCCGCCCCATTCTTCTCCCCTCACCCTGTCCGGCTGAGGCACATGTCTCCCAAACACCGAGTCTGGTCCGGTTCCTTCGGGTTTTTAAGGGGTCGGGTTTTGTGTCTTCCACAAATACAAACCCAGCTCTGCGGCTTGAAGGTGCCGACTGAGTCTGACCCTCAAGCTGCTCGGACCACATCTCCACCTGTGTGTCGCCAACATGCTCACACAGGCTGATCCTTTCCTGCAGCTGCTGCACAAACAGCACGAGTCGTGTCGCGCGAACCAACGCCCTCTGCCACTTCCCATGCCAAAGCCAGGAACTATAGACCCCCCCCACCACCACCCCCCCACTCACAGAGAATGAAAAGTGCAAACAAAAGGGGAATGTGCCTGCGGAGCAGTTTCAATCTGCCCCCCGGTCAAAGAGTAAATCCACCTAGATTTTGCACACAAGAAGTATGAAAACACACCCACTGTGGTGGAGTGATGCAATGTTGAGTTGGGCGGGGGGACGGGGACGTGGGGGAGGGGGGAGCCCTCACATGACTAAACACCAAACTGCATCAGCTGCCAACAGAGGGCCGTTAAACATCAGAGATACATGACGCACAATAACAGCTGACTGGTAACACAAGCTGAAGACACCTGTCGCACACACACACACACACACACACACACCCTTCCCTGGGGCCCTCACCAGGAAAGCGATGACATCGTAGCCCTGCTCCTTCAGCCACACGAGGATACAGGAAGTGTCCAGTCCGCCGCTGTACGCCAGAACCACTGTGCCCTGAGACATGATGAGGCCGAAGAGCTGGGTCTGCAGAGAGGAGACTGCAGTTAGTGGTGTGTGTGTGTGTGTGTGTGTGTGTGTGTGTGTGTGTGTGTGTGGGAGGAGGAGGGGGGGCATCAATATGTAACCCAGAAGAGCTAGGAAGTAGCAGCCTCCTGTAACGTGATAGAAACGCCGGTGCCAATATCTGGTGTTTTGTAAATGACCGAAATCTTACACACTGCACCTTTAAGTCTATGAGAAATCTGACTTTTTATTCAATATTTAGCACAAACCAAAAAAGAAATAGATATTTTCATTTGCTGCATGCGCAGGTTCATTCTGTTACTCGGTGCCTTGCTTCATATCCAACAGAAAGGGAAATCATTTCACCCAAACCTCACAGACTGGCCCTTTAATGCCAAATGTGATTAGAGAGGAAATGATACGATCGCTCTTTGCTGTATCATCAACCAAACCGCAAATATAATAAAAGCGGAGCGTCTCTCCAGGAAATGAGGTTTTCTCTCAGGAGGACGGGACACGTGCTTTAATGTCAGGTACAGTCCGTTGTGCCCTTGAGCAAAATGAACAAGCAGTATTCAAATGAAATGTTTCCCATGTTGACTGACAACAATGGGACAGAGATTAACCAGCTACAACACCAAACTTAATCTCGAGTAGTCAATAAAGCCTACACACTGCACCTTTAACGCGCTTCTGGTTGGCCATTTTAAAGAGGATTCTCCATTCCAACAAACGCAACTGCACGTCATTTCACTCCATTACACTCTTGTCAAACCCACACTCGCTTAAAGGTGCAGTGTGTAAGATTTGGTGACCTCTAGAGGTGGAGTTGCACATCGTATCCATCCCCTCACCCTCACCCTTCTGAACATGGAGGAGAACCTGGGGTCGACTTCAGTTGTCATTAAAACCCAAATAATGTTTCGTTTGTCCACTCTGGGCTACTGTAAAAACATGGCGGCCCTCGTGGAGTGGACCCGCTCCTTCATGTAATATACATTAAAGGGCTCATTTAAGGGGAACAGAAACAAATGTAACATTTAGGTGATTATAAATTCCTAGGAATTTCAGTCTATAAATAGTTTTGACATTTTTGGAAGTGACAAAAAAAGGACCAAAATCATACACACTGTACCTTTAACTGTTACATGATTTCAACATTAAAGGTGCACTGTGCAAGATGACCAATAGTTTTTCTTGAAGTTTTGTCAGACGGTAAAGTCGACCATGGGTTCTCCTGCATGCTCAGAAGGGCGGGGTGGGGGTGATCTGCTGCAACGCGGAACTTCACCTCTAGGTGTCACTAAATCCAACACTACTTTCAATCAATTGTTTTTCAACGAGGAATCACATTAGCGTGGGTTGATGACGACATCTCCACGTGCTGTTGCACTTCAGGGCTCACCAGCTTGCCATGCAATGCAAATCGTTTAGAAACACGCACACACACACACACACACACACACACACACACACACACACACACACAAACAAACTTTTGAAATCTACGTTCTTTATTTAACCTCAGGTCAAACTCAATGTGGTGTGCATGTGTGCGTGTGTGTGTGTGTGGGGGGGGGGGGGGGGGGGGGGGGGGGGGGGGGGCGTGCGTGTGCGCGTGAGACAAACCTCGACCTGTTGCAACCAAACATGGAGCTGATGTAGCTACTCACCGAGCGCACGCTGTTTTCCTGTGGTCTCACTGAGAGGATGCTGTTGTTGTTGTTGTTGTTGTTGTTGTTGTCGTCGTCAGGAGACACAGGGGTGAGGAGGAGCGAGGATGAGCGGCAGCAGCAGCAGAGGGTTGGCAGTGAAGTGTGTGTGTGTGTGTGTGTGTGAAGGTTTTGGCTGCTGCTGATCACACGGCGTCATCCACCACCTCGTCATCCACGCACGCCTCCAACTCTCCCCCCACGTCCGCGCGCCCCCCATTCAATGTGTTTACGTCATCCACACCGAGGCGCTCACATGACGCCCATACGGTCACGTGCCTCGCGAGGGTCCGTTAGTTTCATGAGGAATAACCAGAAGCCCCCCTTTGACAGACAGGCTTCCTGGTGACGTCATCGTTCGGCCCATATTCACATAGAGATAAGACGATTCAATATATGGATGGATGGACATAAACAAATAGGAAAAAAATAAATAGATTGATAAAACTGTTATTGGGTCATTTCTTTCATAGACCTCTATACAGATTCTCAGTCGCCAGCTGGGGAGTCGCCCCTGCTGGTTGTTTGGGGAACTACATTTGGTGAAGGTAAAACCTGTGGTCTGGTGGTTGATAAGCTTTTAATAGAAAAAAACAAAACAATACACAGATGTTTGAAAAAAAACTATTTTGTTTGTTCTGGCAATAACTGTGATTGTTAATAGCTCTGAGACTTCAGTTGTTCCGCAGCGTAAAACACATGTACCTTGCACAAACACTCTCAGGTGCATAACATGACTGACAAACCTCATACACACAAGCCTGGACAGGAATGTACGGAGATGCGCTGCTCAGGGCGTCTGTGCCCACAGGCAACACACGACACTTTGGGAGCCGTCATTACCAACTGTGATCAAATCAAGGCAACTTTTCCACCTCGGGAAACTGTTGTTGATCTCAACAACTGGTAGAACTATTTTTAAAATTATATATAATTAACATTTTTGTTACATGAATATATGAATTCGATTCACCAAGAGGGTGAAGAGATAAATACAACATGGTGACGTATAAGAAAAAAAAAAGTTGCCATGTCACAATTGCCGACTTTGGGGTTTGACATATTTGATAGAAGACATTTCTGATATTTCATCTCTTATGCAGCAGTGGTGAGAGAGATGTTTGTTATGGGGGGGGGGGGGGGGCTGGTGTATGAGGTCCTATTGTTTTCATTATTTGTCCTCGCTGTTTGTCCCAGTTTTGTTTTCAATGACTGCAGCGTCCAGCCCTGTCATTTCATACAAGTGAACAAAGAACACACACACACACCCACGCAGACACATCTGGACTAGATTCTAACAAACAAAAGTCTCCCTCCAGACTCATGATGCCGACGCTTTACAAAACTTAACAAAATCTACTTGAGAACCTGATCATTTCAGATCAGTCAAAGTTCTTAATTATTAATCAATACTCCTCAAAATGCTTGAACTTTTAAAAAAGTCTGATAACTTTCTACCGCTCAAGAGATGAATAACTTTCTAAAGTAAAAAAAACGAAATTACACGCACGAGTCAACAAGTTCAATACTCTTATTTCAAGCAGTTACTCTTGTTTCTATATATCAGATATATATTCTTTAATCATGGCAGAAATCAAAAGGCACACTCATCTTCAGATATTAATAATGGGTCATGAATGTTATCAACGTGGCTGAAAATGATGCAATAAGAGGCAATTACTGCAGTTGTCCACCAGAGGGCAGTATATATTCTCAAGCGATGGAACCCAGCTCTCAATGCAGCTCTTCATACTTTACACTCAGTGCCCCCATTGAAGATCTGCTTTATTTTGGTCCATCTGATTGTCGTCCACTGTTGTGAAACCATTACACCTCGACTGAGCCGGGCTCTTCTCCATTTTGTTATTTTTTATTCTTTTCGCCATGAACGTCCAAAATCAAAGAAAACAAATGATCAATAATACAATATAAACTTCTGAAAATCAATACACTGAATATTCTTTTAGTTTTATTTTCTGACACAGGGCAAAAAACAAAACAAAAAAACACGAAGGTTCCGGTGACTAGTTGACTCGGCGTATTGCGCTTTGCTTTTCTAGATGGCGGAATATGGTGTTTCACAAACGCTGAGCCTCCCCCGCTACGATCCCCCCATCAAATACAGTTCACTAGTTTAGGCATTTGCCAAAGACGAACAGTACAAAGTGCCCAATATGACGAGTCCTGGAGCTAACGACTGTGTTGAAATGTTCAAATCAAGCATGACTGCAATCCACCACTATACAATGTACACGCCCCCCCCCCCGATTCAGCTCCCCATAAAGACGGAGGATGAGCGGATGAGTGTGTGTGGTATTGAAGCGAAACAACCGGGGACATGGAACCTGGAGGGTCACCGTGAGTTGCTGTCAATCAAGCGCCTGAGATTTGGAAACAAATCGATGCGGACGCGCCGAGATCCAGCAACAGTAAAGAAAATCAGCGTCCGAGGGGAGGAGCCCCGACGGCTGCGCCCTCTCCGCTCAGCCACGTCTACTCAGGAAAGATGGAAATCAATCTTAAGTACGGCGTCAAACCCATAAAATAAAATAAATTATTCTGCCACTTTTCATCCTAGAATTGTTTTCTATGCACTTTTGAATTACATGGGCTTTCTTTTTTTTTTTACCAGTTTAGTAAAAAAAAAAAAAGTCTGGCATGATCAATGAAAAGATACAAGTAGTTTGGTGGAGAATAGAAAAACAACTAAGAGATGGTGTTTATGGATTTGGCCAAATCGAATAAAAAAAAAAAAAAAAGACTAGAAAACAAACGTGTGAACCCTGGTGGGCGGGACCTGGAGGAGAGGGAGGGTCTTTGCGTCCCAGTGGTGGTGGGGTGGGGTGGGGTGTTTGGGGGGGGGCGGGGGGGATTAGTGGTGCTGGGCAATCCTTGTATCTCGTCCTCTCTCTTTCGTTTGCCTACCACTCCTTCTTCTTCTCGTCCATGGACACGCCGCCGGGCCCGAGCGCCACCACCAGCAGCAGGCCGCCGATGACGGAGGTAGTCTGGAAGAAGTCGTACTTGAGGAAGTCGTGCATGGGCTTGTAGGCGGGGATGGTCCAGAAGGCGTTGAAGTAGACGTTGATGGCCAGGAGCCAGACGACGAGGGTCAGTGCCGCCAGTTTGGTCTTGAAGCCGATGGCCACCAGGATGATGAGGGCGGTTCCCACCATGTTCTGCAGGATCTGTAGAAAGATGCAAAAGTTCAATTACAGTTTTTTTTTTAAGGTTTTAGTCCATTAAAAGGTCAAGAGCGAAAGAAATGGTTGGAATTTCTTCAAGCAGAAATGAAATGATTATACCGATGTGTTGAATGGATGAACTGTTATTTTCATGAGACTAGAATGGGCCCTTTGTATTTTCACCAGGAGTCGGCCGTCTCTCCGGAGGCTGCCACGTTGCACCACGATGTTTTTACAGTAACTTCAGAAACGAGTGAGCAAACGACAAACCTTTAGAGTTTTAGCGATGACCGAGGGTTACCAGAAGTTCTTTGATCGGAGTGGGAGAGACGGCGAGGAGAGTCTATGAATTCCTCTTTAACGATCATAAAACACTTCACTCTAATGATAACTTTGTCCATTCTGGGCAACTGTGAAAAAGCATGGTGGTCCAACATGGCGACCTCCATGGACAGAACCTGCTCCTGATGTAAATATACAATTTGAAAGGCAATGTAAACAATTTGTACATTCAGACGATTGTGCACTTGGAAAACATCATCGCCATTATTTTGCCTGAAGAAAGTGAAATAAATGAGCCTAATGTTTGAATAACTGGACTCTTACAGTAAATAAACAGGGAAGTTTGAGCAAACGAATTTCAGTAGTACGTAAAAAGGAAGAGGAACTCCCTGCTTGACAATCAGGTGACGGAATAAAGCAAAAGAGGTAACGTCAGCGTGTAGATGCTTGACCGCAGTGTGTGTGTGCGTGCGATGTGCTGTGAACTCACAGAGAAGAAGCTGGAGTCAAAGTGCAGCAGAGTCATGAACATGAGCACCAGCAGAACCCGGCCGCCCAGCTGCATGTACTGCTTCGGCGAGCTCTCGCCCATGGAGGGGACGCCGGCAAACATGCTCTTTCCTTCTGAGCGGGACTCTGCCAGCAGCAGGAGCAGACCACCTCCGAGGGCAAGGTTCCTGGAGGGGTGAGACACAGGGAGAGAGAGAGAGACGGGGGGAGGGGGTATTTACTGATCTGGTGTCGATGAAAGGGAAGTGTTTTATGATTGTGATGAATCTGGCGTATTGATTGACACACAGTGACGATGCTTTACTAAATGCTACTTGAGGTATTGTTGGAAAGCAGGCGGGGGTCCGTGTGTGACCTTTGTGTCAGAGACTATTGTCAAAAACACCCGCCTTTGTTTCTCTGTCCATCGTGCTTACTTACATCGTGTTTATTTACACCTCTATTTGCACTATAGGCAAATATGGCAGTGGTGATTTATTTGATGACTCATCAGATTACACATGTAGCATCCAGAGTAATTATAATGTTTTTCCACTAACGGTGCCACACAGTGTCAGGCCTCTGCAGGTTTCAGCACATTACATGGAAGAGATTTTAAAGACCATAATTGAAGAAACATAAGGCCTATATAACGTATGACAGATACATCTAAAAAATAAAAAAATTAATAAATGTGTCACAGAATTAATCACATTTGAACACAAGTAAATAGTGAGAGAATAGTGTTGAGCTATTATTATTATTATCATCTTAAACTCTGGAGTGATTGACACCTACCTCATCAAAAACTTGAGGTCCCATAAAATGCTGTATGCAACAGTCTGAGGAGAAAAAGGGAAATAATTCATATTAGACACAAATCAATACTGCCGAGTGCGCATGTTGAATATGTAATGACAGACTCACCTGTAACGCTATGATTCCAAATAATCCAAAGCAAGCATACTGTACAAAATTTCTACTGAGGATGAGGACACAGCCGCCTGTCAAAACACATAAAGGGCAGCAGATGGTTTCAGTTAGGGCTATTTTTTAGATTTAGCCTTGCCTTTAAAATTGGACAGGATCTTCCCCGTTCAGTTATATCTGCTGTTTGAATCCAAATTCTGGTCCATACAAGGCTAAACCTATCACATGAAAGAGTCACAGACAAATGAGTTTAATATAATCAAATCCAAAACTGGATTAAATGAATATTTATTCATTTAATCCAGTTTCTCTTGAATTACAAGGAGGAAAAGGCTTTTGGCTGACATCTTCAGCCAGGCTCGAAATCTTGCTCTTCTAGCTCCGAGTTCAAATCAGGCAGTTCTGCAACAGTTTCGTGAAAGAGCGGGAGCGAGTGCGTCACATCAGTCGCCTGTGAACCCTTTAATCACTCAAATGAGTCATGTCCCACAAGCCAAGATCACTGTGTCTGTTGCACAACTTTCTAAAAAAATAAAAAATTAAAACTCCACACAATGAAGATTTAATACACCAGGATCACATTTAAAACTTTCAAACATTCCATTCCTGAGGCAAAATTAACTCAGCGGTGGCTTTTCCAATTTCAGCCAAAATAATCAGACTGCTATTTGCATCACTGATGACACAAACCAACAGATCAACAATCAATTACGCTTCCCCATGGGCCAGGAGCACGTTGCAGTATCGGTTCGACCCGGCTGGTCTCTGGTGCCACTCACCCAGCTGTCCCAGGAGGTTGAGCAGCACGAAGCAGGTGGCCAGGAAGTAGCCGCAGCTCCAGGTCGCCTCGATGTAGTCCCGCTGCTCGTTCCACTGGAACCACATGCGGATGCCGTCCTCCAGGAAGGTGCTGATGAGGCACAGACGTGCCAGGTGGGGCAGGTACTGTTTGGTTACCCGCAAGAACTGGAGGACGGGGGAGAGGAAAAACAAGAGAGTTGGAGACGATGTGACAGAATAAACTGGGTGGCCGGGCAGTTAACAGGACGAATTACAGCCATCAACTGACTTCTAAAACATTTCTAATACAACTTTACTTTACAGTTAGGACCAAACTTGACATGGAAACACACAAAAAGTGAAAAGACACTCCATTTGACACCACCTCCGTTATCGTCAATGCCCTACATTTGCAAAACACAAGGTACAACTTCCCTTTTAGCCTCAAGGCATTGACCGAAATTAGCACTCATTCTTACCTTTCTATCCAGCTTTCCCATTATTAATACACAAGTTAACAAGCTAAGAGACATTTTCATGGAGACCATGGAATCTTGAAGTTTAAAAAAAAAATCTAGAATTCAATTAAGGTAAATGCAACTATTTAAAGGGCCAGTGTCACCCAGAATAAAACATTATAATTACAGCCACTAATACTACACTTTCAACTATAATGATAGTGACATATCCACTAGAAATGTTGATGCCGAGTAAACATCAGAGCCACAGTTATTTAAAGCAGAATTGCTGACTCGCATAAGTCTATACACACAGTGCGGATCCCTCTGTGAAGTACAGGAGACAATGGTATCTGAGGTGACGGTACTTATGTATGAAGTGAACTGTGGGGCAACTTTTTACTGCTTTGGTCTGCAATAACACGAGTGTGAAAACTAGATTAGATTTCTTGTCATGTAACCGATTTAGTCACATTAAGAACTTTTTTTTTTTTGAATGGTCGTGCTGATTATTGCGAAAACCATCAATCTTTTGCTTTCCAAAGTTTGACACCAGACAATCGTTTGATTGTGTGCACACACACAGCACTAAAGCCCAGGCTTTAGCCACACATGGCTCTCCCTGTCTGGTGTGGATGTTGAAATAATAAAAAGGCATCTTTACTAATAATCATAACTGGAACGCAAGATTTACACCCTGGTGCAACAGGTCAAAACTCCCGCACCACAACCCAGCTTCCCCTCTGCATGAGTCTCAGTCTGCGTGTTACAAGCTCCAAGAAGACTCCTCTCTTTATCCGTGCTTGAGCCAAAACATGAAAGGGCCGAAAGATAAGAGACGACCCTGTGTTCTTGTCTGAAACCGAATGTATGAGCAGATCTTCACGCAGTCCAGCGATCGAGTCGGGGAGCTGTGACCTGCCCCCCTCCACGCCTCCTCGGCAGTCCACATCAGCACAGCCAGACCATAGCAGCCTATCAGCAGCTACCAACTCCCACTACAGCTGCCGAGCAAGACCTGAATGGACGAGGCGGGGAACCAATCTGAACGGGCCCGAAGGTTGGAGGGGTTTGCAGCAACAGCCTGGAAATAGACTGTGTGTGTGTGTGTGTGTGTGGAGTAAAGTGTTATCAACATGTTGGCTCAGGGGCCCATTAGTGAGGGATGTGCCCTCAGAAATGGGCTTAGCGACGTTTGAGCAAACACAGCAAATGTGCAGTTTCCTTTATTAAACAACGGGCCACACATGACACTTGGTGATGGGAGGGAGGGGGGGGGGGTTGTGTATGGACCACTCTGGTGTCATTACATGAGGGCAGTGGGGTGTGTTGTGGCATATGGGATGAGTTAGTCAACACCTCTGGTGATATTAGGAATGGGAGATGTTCTCCTGACCTTAGATTGTTGTGGATTGTCCCACAAAAAAAACATGAGACCATGAATGCAACACACAAATAACAGCAGTTTAACAATAAGTGCACATGGTCTCTCTCTCTCTCTCTCTCTCTCTCTCTCTAGCTAGAGTTTTCACCCAAAGCTAATCATCAGCATGGGTCACACACTGAAATCTGATCTGTTCACCTCGGCTCACTTTTTCTGGAACAGTGCATGAAGCTGTTGCCAGACCAATACAAGACAACGACTGCTCAAAACGAGCTCGTTTTCAAATATTTCGCTCTGGCATTGAGCATTAAAGTGGAGTTAGCTGGATTGTTAGTGGTTTATGTGGGAGTAGGGCTATCTCTGACAAGGCCACATGCAGATGTACAGTTTGTAAAAACTTTCAAAACAACAAAATACTAAAACAACTCAGATGAGGCACAACATGTAAAAGCTAGCAAAGCAGTAGTACACAGGCTAACGAAGCTAACTCGGCTCGAGTTTAACCTGCCACCGAATACCTGGTTAACTGTGTCCACTTGGCATGACAGGGGACTGTGACACATCAGCTAGCCGTGGTAAGTGTCAAACACGAGGAAAAGGACTCCCACGCTAAAGAACGAGAGGCTAAAAACGTCCCCGGCAGAGCAGTGCAGACGTGTACAAACCGCTAGCAAAGACGTCAAAAATGCTAATGCCTGACGCTCCGCACAGAGTTGGACAAAACTCGTTAGCGGCTAGCATGCTAACAGCGGCGGCTAGCGGGGGGGAAACAACTACCGAGGCTAAAGGGCTCGAAGTTACCTGGTCCGCCACGTCTTCCGCGGTGTTCATGAGATCCTCCTGCCCCATGGCCGAGCCGCTGCTAGCTAGCTTGGTTTGCCGGTGCGTAACTATGGCCGGAGCTCAACGCGGTGTGCGAGTGCGAGTTGGCTGTTTCTCCCCTGCTCGGACTCGGACTGCTCCTTCCTCCCTCGTCGCGAACGTTATTTACTTGAAGATTTCCCGTTCGCGTACACGCAGGAGAAAAGGCCGCCTCCGCCCCACAATGCCCCGCGATTTGACGAGCGACACACAGACGGAGCCCCCCTACATGGTACTGCAACCGCTGTATGCCACGTATACTGAGGGAGGGAGAGAGAGAGAGGGAGAGAGAGAGGGAGAGCAGTGCGGGGCCCTGGCTGACACTGCCGCTGTTTGCGGTGTTTACGCACGTTTCGACGCAAACATGTAAACAAGGGATGATTCACCGCTCATACGCCTTGGTCTTCTCTGTGTCCGTAGCTGAAGCTCGTAAAATGGCCACATGTAACACAGACGTGTGTTGATTCTTCCTCCAAATAATAAAAGTCTTGTTTGTAATTGTCAGAAGTCTGATGAAATGGAGTGGATTCATTCAGTTTACTGAAGCACGGTCCTTTGAAGCGCAGATCTTTTGATCTGGTGAAATGGGTCAATGGATTCAAAGGATTCATTACTTGTATCACGCAGTGTGTGATTAAACTGGAGGACTTGATTTAAACATTAGGCTTTCTAAGGGAACAGATATGGCTCATTGTCACATCAATTACAAAAATGCGGAATTTTAATATGAAATATTGAGCAGAAAAATCATTCATCCATCCATCGAGAGCAGATAAAGGACAGCAAGTAAGTGAGAAACACGTGTAAAGACAAAAGTAGTTTTTCTTTTACTTTGTTGAGATCACATGTATACTGTTAATATAGTGAATACTATGATGAGCTTGTATGGCAGAATCAAGTCAGTCAGAGCAGGGCTGACTAAAGCCTCGGCGCTTATCATGTCCACTAGCTCCACATGCCAACGTTTGGCCCCTGCCCCTTGTCCAACTCGCCCTGGGGGGTTTTCTCCCTGCAGGACTCCGGCTGCAGACAGTTTTTTTGGGGGGGGGGCGGTTTGGTGGTCAGTGCCGGGCTTGTACTGGTGCTGATGAAAACGTCCTCAGAGACAAGACTCAAGTCATATGGCTGCTAATGAGGCGAGATGATGAATGTAACAACCATGAGAGAAGGCAGACGTGAAGGGAAGTGGCTGTGCGTGCACGGCATCTTCATCTCAACATCGCGATGCAGGAAACGGAAAAGAAAAGTTGACGATGCAACACTTTACATCCTGCTTTTTGCGCTGGTTAAAAAAAAAACGCAATGTTTGCAAGTCCATACAATGTGCATTTAATGCTGGTGTACTTGCCTCAACACATCATATCCAATCCTACAGATCAGTTAAGTCCCACAAACACACTTTGCTCGGTCATGTCATCCTGAAACTGTGCAAATTCACAGTGTAGAGAGACACAAAGATACTTCTGACAGGGAAACTACACCCATCAGGCTGTAAGTGCATCTGTCAAATGAAACACCAGGTATAAAATACTTTACACACACAGGCCATTTTACTTTTGTTTTTTTTTACTTTGCATTCTGCACTTTTGCGTGTTTCTTGGGCCCGGATTTAAAGTGGTTATTTCGGAATTTCTTCTGAAACCCTGCGCCTTGGACCTGTGAGACAGAGAGGTGACAGAGAGGTGACAGTCAGTTCCATCAGTCAGTTCCGCTCGAAGGGGAAAGTAGATCGAACAGATACGTGCACGTTACACACTTCACATCCTGACCTTTTTCCGTTTGTGCACCTCCTGTTTCTCCACCTCCATGTCCTCGTCGTCATCTGTTTGAAAGTCCTTGTCTTCCTTTTCATCCCCGTTGCCCTCCATGTTTTCTTCCGTGTTTTCTTTTAAGGTGAATAAAGAAGCTGTGGAAAAATAGGACGGAGAGTCAGAGAAGTAGAACTGGAACTCAACCTGAATATGTCATTCAATCATAAACTGTGTCTGGTTGTTTTCCATCCTTGTACAAGATCTGTTTACTTAAAAGGTGTAGTGTGTAAGATTTTGGCCATTTTTGTCACTTCTAAAAATATTTATATACCGACATTTTCATGAATTTATAATATAATCACCTAAATGTATTATTTTTTCAATTACCCTTAAATGAGCCCATGAATGCATTTTTACATGAGGAGCGGGTCCTCTCTACGGGGGCCGCCATGTTTTTACAGTAGCCCAGGGTGGACATACTAAACATCTTTTCAGTTTTAATGACAACTGACCTGCATCCTCAGAAGGGTGAGGGTGAGGTGATGGATACAACATGCAACTTCACCTTCAACTTCAATCTTACACACTGCACCTTTAACAGCATGTTCCATGTTAAAATTGCCCACTGTGGGATACTGACGGGGATAGAGGTCGCTCATGCTGTCCTCCGAGTCGCTGTGCTCCTCATCACTGGACGACGGCTCCCACGTGCCACGCCCCTGTTTGGAGGCCCGCCCCCTTTCTACGTCCTCTCCTCCTCTGTCTTTGGGCTTTGTCTGTTTGAGTCTCGCTGGGACGTACTCGATCCCCTGTTGCACACACTCCTCATCTGGGGGAGAGAGAGAGAGAGAGAGAGGGAGAGGGAGGGAGGGA
>JAFBJT010106290.1:0-26021 GCA_016785325.1 Chascanopsetta lugubris
ATTTGCAATTCTGTGTTTGAATAAAACCCTTTTGCCGTCGTCACAATTGAACCTGACGGCTTATTTAACTGCAGGGAAACCATTTTACATTTCCCTTTCAGCGGCGCGAGACCAATTCAGCCGGTGGCTGTTGGACATGACCACAGAGCAGCGACAGCGGCCAGTCGGTGGCCGGCGGCTCCGCTACGTTGGAATCAGTCGACGGATATTAACCTGCATCTCCAACTCTGGTCCCACTGATGTGGGTCCACACAATGCGATTCAAATTATTTACCTCCCACTCTCGGTCAGACGTACAGACAAACAAAGCCCTTCATGTCTGCAATCAGACTAATGGGGTGTGTGAATAGGCATCAGACGGGAAGATAATGACACACACAGCGCTGATTCGGTGGAGGTCAAACAGCTCATTATTGTAAAGAGGCTCTAGTCACATTTGTGCTGCAACGCACTGATGATAAGCACCACAGGAAGCTATACATTATCTTATGTGGTACATAGTTATCACTGCCACTGAGGTTACCCCACCTCCCCTTCAGGCGTCAAATAGATTCTCACAAATCCGGATTTGGGGGGGGGGGGGGGGGGGGGGGGGGAAAAGAGAAAAGGATAAGGAAGACGTCACTACAATCCCAGACAGACACAGACATTAACGGTGAATAATTTATAGAGCCCTGATGAATAAAATAAGGTTCATTAAGGGAACTGAATTCAGCCGGCATGTGGAAAATCGGCGCAGCGTGACTGAATTAAAGGAGACTGCCGGGCCTGATGTGTGGCCCCGAGTGCACAGAGTGCAATGTAGGCTCATGACTCACTCTAGTGGTGAAAATGGTGTATGTGCATGTGGGTGTCTCGACAGTGGTCGGGCGTGATTAACTTCACCGTCACAGCAACACAGGGTAACAATTCGGCCGCGTGGTCAGGTTCGATGAGAGATTGTGGTTTGGGCTCGAGTGCTACTTTAAGGTTGCAGGACCTCTGTAACCATGGTTACAATACCTTACGCGTGCTACCGCAGCTATATATAGATGAGACCCAGACGGTGGCTGTCTGCGTTAAAGTGTCGTCATTCATGCATCCATCGAAACCAGCTCGATTGTTCCCTCGCCCTCGTCGTGATTACGACCACCTAATGTCTTCGCGCAGACCTCGCCTCATCATGGGGACTTGTCGTCACCTTGACGATCTATAGTTCTCTTCAACCCGCGTCGCCCGTACCTCCAGAATATGCAGTTCTCTCCTTATATGGACATCCTGTGTGTCGCCATGACAGGCACGGGGGTGTGAGGACCGTCCAATACAACCGCTGGCAGCTTCCATTTTCAAAATAGATTTCGAATCTATTTTTCAACCCGATAAAAGCATTTCTCTTTCTGGCTGAGAATTTGAAATCTAGCTGAGTCATAACAGTTCAAACGTATATTGGAATTGGATTTCCCAAAAAAAAAAAAATAAATTAAAAAAATGCATGTTTGATGGCCACATCTGTCGAAGTCAAGTGACGCATCGGCCTCGCTCGTCCACAGCGGGTGTGAGTGAGAGTGAACAAAGAGGAGAATAATTACATTCAAAGGTGCAGTGTGTAAGACTTTGGTCATTTCTGTCACCTCTTCAAATATTCCAAAACAATTACACACCGACATTTCCATTCATTTATAATCACCTGAATGTATCATTACCCTTAAATACTCCCATGAATGTATATCTACATGAGGAGCGGGGTCCTCTCCACGGGGGCCGCCATGTTTTCACAGTAGCCCAGAGTGGACGTACTAAACATCTTTTGAGTTTTAATGACGACTGAAGTCGACCACAGGTTCTTCTGCAGGCTCAGACGGGTGAGGGTGAGGTGATGGACACAAGATGGAGCATCACCTCTAGATGTCACCAAATCTTACACACTGCACCTTTTAAGCCAGTCTGTGGTCATTGCACCAGCTAGCAGGCTCTAACCTGGGCAGCTCTGACCCCTTCTCCATGCATTCACCACAAGGGAGCGTATATCGCTATTTTGTGATATATGCATCTCACCATTGTCATTTTGATTTGAATATTGGTCTTGTTTTTTGGGACACAACAATACGCGTTTTTTATTTTATATTTCTTTTCCTTTTTCTTTATTTTTTTTTTTTTTATATAAATGTTAAAAATAATGAATCAATCAACCAATCAATCCATTCTCCCAGCAAAGTACGACCCGAGTCACTTCAAAGAAAAGCTGAACACATGCTGACAGAGGCAACCGTGCAAGTCAGGGAATGTCTCATTAATTTTCAGCTTTCTCGACAGCCTCTTCACTCATTTGCAATTTAAATAATACTAAAAAAACAAGTTGTCCAATGCACCTTTAATATGCTAAAAATCCTAAAAAAAAGAATGAAATGTTCAAATGGCTGCAGTAAATCATGTGTGTTCCATCAACTCAGAGCATTTCGCAGAGCAGGGTGGGGCCTGTGCTCCTCACACATTTTAAATGGTTACATATGCATCACTGGGTTTGATGAGTGTGACAGTCATTTGAGGATCTGAGGCGTCTGCAGCTCCTTCCTGGAGAGGACTCCAACACACACACACACACACACACACACACACGGACACATCATTTCATATTAGCACGCTCCATTCATTGATAGTGAGAGGGTTAGAGCTGATGAGCCCTGCTCAGACACACGCTGACCTTGAGAATATGGTCAATAATAAAGCTGGCGTTGACACAAAGGAAAGTGCTATAGCCATTGCTTTAGGTGCATTGTTGACAAAAGAACTCTGGTCATGATGAGCGTTCATGACTTCTGTTCCATCCTGGAAGATTTTGCTCGAATGGTCTCCAGCAGAAACTGCTAATCGGTGGTTTCGCTCCTCAGAGAGCACAACAACTGCTGTTTCTTGCTGGATCCCTCTGTGTGTGTGTGTGTGTGTGTGTGTGTGTGTGTGTGTGTGTGTGTGTGAGAAAGGCAGCCTTCAGTTTGATCATCTCTAATGAGAGCGGAGAGCCGCACGGTGCAGCTGACTCTCCCAACTCCGCACAGAGGCCCATGCATTTTTCATGGCAGAATCACGGGATGAGAAAATGCTGCTCATTGAAAACCCACCGATCTCTCCGCTGCCGCCTTCTCGCTGACACACAAACGGCTTCTCCGATGGATAACGTCGGCTCCCTGGCAGCGATTAATGTCCTGTTTGTGTTATGGCTCCGTCTCCACCATCTCAATTCACAACCCCCCCCCCCCCCCCCCCCCCCCCCCCCCCCCCCCCCCCCCCCCCCCCCCACCCCCACCCCCACCCCCCGATCCTTACGACAGCACCTGCCACGATGCTATCGTTCCAACGCTCACCTCGTTATTTTCCGATACATTTGTGCACGGGTCACCGACTGCTGATTTTGAAATGGGTTCGGTTGCCGCTGTAACTTATAGCAACCGTGAGCCAATGGCATCAAAGTGAGCTGAAAGGAAACCATGGCAATGGTGTATATTTAATCACAGGAAAGAACATCAGCATCGGCGCTGCACTTGAACGCGCGCGAGCGGATATAACATGTTTGACTACAAGAGGTTTCTTAATTAAAAAATTCTTTGTCATTTATGGAAATATGATTCAGTCAGTTGTTACAAACAGGCTCTTTCAGTCACGTGCACTGAGAAAACTCAAGGGCTGGAACTTCCTCAGTGACTTTAAAGAGAAGCAAATGGTCAAATTAAGGTTATCATGCGATCTAATGCAACTATGACTTAATAAAACAGAAATGGATCCAATTACAGATGTTTTTACCAACGAATATAAAAAAAATATATATATATATATATATATATATATATTGATTCAGGGATAAACAAAAACGAAATGCTCGATTTGAGATTTACATATATGTGTATATATATTTATTTTACTATTTATATATATATATTTTTTTTTTTCATTCATTCATTCATTTATCTAATTTCGTCTTAATGGGGTTCCTTAAAACAGGCAGTTATAACAGATAGTTACACCGTATATGACTCATTACTTCATTAGTATCTCCACAGAAACACTGTGCCAAATCCCATGATTACACTGTTTGCTATTATTGTGCCAATTCAGTTTCATCCATCTGATCTCCTTGACGGACACGCTCAAACACACACACACGCACACACACACACACACACACACACGCACACACGCACACACACACACACACACACACACACACACACACACGCACATTGATTCCAAAGATGAACACCATGCCCCCTCCCCATGCAGGAATGTGGTACAGTACCTGTATGGAATCCAGTCGGAGGAGTGCTTGGAGCTCATCCTGTATCACTCACTCACTGCTGCCCTGACTGCGAGGCTGGCGGCCTTGCAACGGCACCAAGTGGCTACACGGGGGTCTGGGGACGGCGTTCACAGCCAGAGAGCCCACATCTCCTGCTCATCCTCTGCACGCAGCCTTCTATATCCACAACAACCCCCCCCCCCCCGAACCCCCCCAACACCCCCTACTACCACCACCACCACCACCACCACCACCGAGAGGCTGCCTGTGTTTCCCCAGGTAGGTCCGTCCTCTCAGCTGTGGACCGGCAGATGCCTCAACAATCCAGACAGACAGACAGACGTCCTCCCTCACAAACGGCGGGCACATGAAAACGCCGCTATCCCCTCGTCCATGTGCTCTCCTCTCTCCTCTCCTCTCCTCTCTTCTCTCCTTGCCTCTCTCCTCTCCTCTCCCATCCACCGACTCGTGCTCTGCACTGCCTCCGTAGCGCTCTATCTGAATCTCCCTCCGTTTCTTGCCCTTTAAATCCCTCCCCCCCACCTCACCACCCCACCCCCCCCACCCCCTCACCCCCTCCCTTCCGGCTCCTCTGTCCAAATCTTTCTTCCCCCCCCTTACCTCTCAGCGCGATCTATCTCGCATTATCTCGTGTGCAGCATCACCTACAGTAGCAGCGGGTGCAGAGCTCAAAGCGACACAAAAAAAATATAAGAACAGAAGAAGACGACGGAGAATCCCCTTTGTCTCGTCTCTTTGATACTCTCTCTATGCTATTTCTGTTCACGGCCACCCCCCCCCCCCCCTCCCTCCCCTTTTTTTCTCTACTGCAACTACACACATGCTCTCTCTCTCTCTCTCTCTCTCTCTGACACTTTCCACATCTTTCCTGTGCACTGTCTGTGTTGCACGAGGAATTTCAAGCAGGGACTCAGATGTGTTTTCTGGACCATAATATATTTATTCCGAGAGTTGGGGGCCATTAGCATACGACTGCGAGGACTAGTGTTAACAGCCTTTAATTCAACACTCTCCTCTCCACGGCCAGACAAAGGCACCCTGTGATCGTGCCACGGCTCTGAACCTCTCTCACGCACATCTGCTTCCGCCCTCGCTCGGCCGCCCCTTCACTGTCCCCCGCGCTAACACACACATCACTCACTGTGTCGCCGGGGTCTTTAGGCGGTTAAACCGAGACGCTTCCTCGTTAAGACTGTCAATTTAGCGTCAACCCCGACCGGCGGATGTAGATGTTTCGGTTTGGTTGTCACGGTGACATCATCTGAAACCTGACAATGACTTGCGGGTTCGGCCACAGGCGAAATCCCGCACTTGTTTTCGGTTCCATCGTCCAATGCTCCTGAGATGTAACGCACCAAACCACACGTGCGCACACACCTAATGTGTTGCGCCTCGCGGTGTCAAATTCATCCTCCGAAAGGTCACAACCCATAATGTGCAGCTCAGATTGGTCACGGTGCGTCACAGTTGGGGCGGTAATGTATCATCCAGCACTGTGCCGAACGCCGCTTAAGTAAGAACTCGGTGAAATGGTGCAGCCTCCGTTCAAAGTGTTCATGCATCATCCCTCATTATCTATTGAGCGGGGGGGAAACAACAAACGTCGCTGCTCGAGTTTAGTGGTCGACTGCCAAAGGAACGCGGGGATGGAAAATGAGACGCAACTCAAATGAAAGCCAATAGAGATGTAACGATGACTCTGCTGCTGTTGATACAGAGTCAGAGAGAGAAATGTGCTACAACATGAAGATGAATACATCAAATCAGATGCCAAAGCAAACTGAGTTTACCCTCATGTTATGAAATGAGTCACTTTCATGTGTTGGACTTGATTTGAAGAGAAATTCTACTTTGCATTTCTTTTATGGTTGGACTAAAATATAAATTGGGGATGCAACTATTGAATTTACAATCAAGCGCTTCATTTTGGGTGCACGCATTTTCATTGGTTTTGCCACTGGA
Source organism: Chascanopsetta lugubris (assembly GCA_016785325.1). Taxonomy (NCBI): domain Eukaryota; kingdom Metazoa; phylum Chordata; class Actinopteri; order Pleuronectiformes; family Bothidae; genus Chascanopsetta; species Chascanopsetta lugubris. The sequence continues at coordinate 6,251 of JAFBJT010106290.1, forward strand.
ACGACATTAAAGTCTCAGATGTCCACAAAACACGATGCTTTCCTTGTGCTGGCCACTTCTCCAGCTCCTGTTTTCACCCTCTCTCTGAAACACTCTGCAGGGCCCCGTCCCCTCCCTCACAGGAAAGCCCGGACTGCTCTGATTGGCCAGCTGGAACGATCTCTTGTGATTGGTCAACTGCTCGCAACGGCGGTGGGACGTGGCCTGTAAGCTAACATATCACACTACAACCAGCACAACTATAGGAAGATCCTCTGGTCTGCGCTGAAGAGCGCCCCCTGCTGTGGCATGTTGGGATTTTTTACCTCAAAACTACAATTACAAGACACATGCATCCCACTGCATGAAACAAATACCGTCAAAATGTCCAGTGCACAGAGGTTGATAGCAACTTCACTGAGATGATAACAGAGAGTCAATCAGCAAATGTTTCCTCGGTCAAATAACGAATCCATACAGCCGGAGCTCGACTTTATTCTCCTCCCGCACCCGCGGCACCAGCGCGTATCACGGCTTTGCCGAAAACACAAGTAAACATTGATTGTGTCCGCGGACAGAATGGCCTTTTGAAAATGTCAAGGCTCAGAGGTGCTGTGCTTTTACTCAAACTGAGAGAAAGTGTCGGCCGAACTAATGGAAGACAAACAAAAAACAAACGGCCATGTTTACTCCAAAAAATCACAGTTTGCGACCCCGTTGCCTCAAACAGCTGCGAACGGAATCCTTCATAAATACGAGCATCGTGTCGGCGACCTGTTTGCATTGTACCGGAGGCCTTAAAGTCCCACTACACGCTCCTGCTACTTCCTGCTGCAAAAGTACAAAACTGTCCAAATCCACCTCACAAGAGAAAACCCCGGTCTTCCCCCTGTCACAGTCGAGTGGAGATTTTTCTAAAACATCCTGCAGGCTCCGTTCGTGTTCCGTGATTCACCGCACAGTCACTCTGACGGGCAGGACAACAACCTGCCTCCCTCACCCTTTGCTGCACTATTGACAGTAGACATGTCATCAAATAAAGCTGTGATGTCAACGAGCATCAGCTCGGCCTGTGCCCTTAAGCAAGGCACTGATCCCCCCCCCCCACTCCCCTCCCCTACGCCTCCTGATGTGATAGAATAGGGCAGTGTGTATGATTCTATGGGGAGGAAAAAGTATAGTTCTAAAGCAGCGGTGGTGTCGATAACAGCGTGGGGGTGGTGGTGGGGGGGGGGTTCGTGTTTGGTGGCCTACATATGAGCGGCGCTGATGAAAGTGGATGCAAATGGAAGCAGCCCCTCCGCTGAGGAACAGGTGTAGGCGCAGCTCCCCGCTTAATATTTGATGCTGAGGGGGACGACTTTGAAGTTTGGGCTCTGGTCACGTGAGAGTTGGAAAAAGTGAGAGGGCGGCAGACTCACTTTCATATAATTCCACTAAGACACAAGCACTCTCTCTCTCTCGCTCTCTCTCTCTCTCGCTCTCTCTCTCTCTCTCTCTCTCTCTCTCTCCCTGCCGGACCTAATAAACAGACTGTTTTCTTCCCCTCACCGTTTCCTCCCCCCCTCCCTCCCTCCCTCCCTCTCTGGCCTCGGGGCCGTTACAGTATTAAACAGCAAAAGATAAGACAGTCCCTGACAAATTCAATTTTACTTCCAGTCCAGAGTTTGTACCGAGCTTTTCCCAGAGGCCTTTCACTGTTGGTAACGGGAGCCCCGGCGGTATCAGTAATTATAATAATGGCTCCGGCGCAGGAGGCACACACAGTGATGTGAAAATAGATCTCTGGCTTGTGTCTGCCTGCCTAACAGTCTCGGTGGTTGAAACACAGCCGCAGAGCACAGGGCCTTAATAATACAGTGGCCTGATTGGTCATGGACAACTTGAGAATTGGTCAGTGACATTTGGACATTGATTGGCTGTAGAAATAGATATTTTAATTTGCTTGGATCAATCTAGATCAATACCGCTTTGCTGGTAGAGGTCCAGTGTGTAAGGCACACGTGAAGTGGATTCTTCACGATTGAAAATATGATCTAATAATACATGAATTCACCTAACTGTACTATTTCGTTATCCTCGAATGAGCTACGAGCAGGGTTTGAATATTTTCATGATAAACAAAACGAATAAAGCCTCACATGGGTTGTTTGGTGTGGACAAGATGAGGCATAGGTAAATACATGGAACATTACTAGATGTCCCCATGTCCTTCATAAAGTACCTTTAAACACAATCAGATTTTTGTTTTGGGATGATGAACTGTACATTACTGCTTCTCCATTGCATTTGCTTTCGTTCCTCTGCCTCTTGTTAAGTTTCCAAATGGACCCAGTTGCAAACGCCGTTGTACCAGAACTTCAGTGGAGAGCGGCAAGGGACGGACGAGGTGCCTGCAGGGACCCGTGATACGGGGAGGGGAGGAACAGGAAGTTGGCGTGGACGGCCAGGTCGGGATCCGGGTGCGGGCCCGGCTGGGTGTTGAGCAGCTGTGGCTCTGGGTTGCTAGGTTGCTAACCCTAACCCTAACCCTACGGTGCTGGACAGCTCGTGGGTATTGACGTCTCGGTGGAAATGACAGAGAGGGAGCTGATCGAGTTCTTCAGCTGAAGCTCAGGTTCACAACCACAGGTTCCCTCACCTGCAGGTGCAGCCGCGTGGGCGGGAGACTAGAAACCTGCAGGGTGGGGTGCAGGCCGACGGTGAGAATGCTGGAGGCTGCTACATGGATGCTGGCGGTGCATGCCGGGTTTTCATAGAGACCGGTCAGGTCGGGGCGTTTTTAAGCCACTTGAGAGTTTTGAGGAGGTCTCTCTCTCACAGAGCAGCCTCTGTCTTATCTCTGCTAACATTTACCCCTCCACCTACTTGCTCAAGGGCAAGTGCAATAAATCAACAATCTCCATCCCCGGCAGAGATATCCGTTAGGTCCACAGTGGCAAACACGCACTGGCGCAATTCTCGTCTTTTCTCGGCACACACCAACGACATCAGCAGGTGACCTCAACTGTGCAGGCGGACAGACACCATGACTGAAACAAAGGATCCGCTCCACGGGGATGAGGAATGATGGATTCTGGGAAAACAAAGACGTGGCCTGAGAGGACGGAGGAGCGATCGAAGACGGAGCCCAGAGGAGACGGGAGGAACACGCTGCGACACGTCGAGATGCACATGTTGCTGTTTCTCAGACGACCGCGCGGTGCCCAACGCCGGCATTGACAAAAATAGACGTCCAAAATATTCCGCTGTGGGAAATGATGCGCCGATGCGACAGTGCCTGTGAGGCTAATATCAAACAGAGGGAGGGATCTGGATTCAATCAGCTGCATCCTGTAGTGGTTATTACATTGTCCACTTAAAATGATGCATTTTTCTGAAAGAATCAATCCAGTGTGAAACAGCTTTTCTAGTACCTGAAACCACCATGAATACAAGCCGACGGGAAATACGGGGGTTTTGTCGACTCATGCCTTGGATTTTCAGAAGAGAGTGATATCTATTGACATGTTTCATATTGTTTTACAAAACATTAAAGGTGCTGTGTGTAAGATTTTGGTCGTTTTTGTCACTTCTAAAAATATTACTAAAGAATTGCAAACTGACATGTTCATGGATTTATAGATATATTGATTGTTTTCCATGACCCTAAAATGAGCCCATTAATGTATCTTTACATGAGGGGGGGGTGTCCTCTATGGGGGGCCGCCTTGTTTTTACTGTAGTAAAAGTGGACCTACTCAACACCTTTTGAGTTTTAATGACAACTGAAGTCGACCACAGGTTCTCCTGCAAGAACGGAAGGCTGGGGGGGAGGTGATGGATACAACATGCAACTTCAAATCCAGAGGTCACCAAATCTTACACACTGCACCTTTAAAGTCTCGCAAGCTTGTGTTCGCCACGGACCACTGATAAAAACGATTCCATTAACTCAATGGCTTCAGGGGATCGGGGGAACTCTTTAAGCACCATGGAGGCAGTTGCGATGAATGAGCCCCTCATGGTATGAAAAGTATTGACTGAAGTCACCCGACGACGGGCCTCACAACTCTTCACCGCTTCATCTTCAGCCGCCAAACTCTAACTCTCAAAGGAGGCGGAGGTGTGACTCACCACCTTGATCGACTTGACGTCACATCACACAGGGGAGGGCGTCGAGAGAGAGAGAGAGAGAGAGAGAGAGAGAGAGCGGGGCTGGAGGTGAGCCAAGGGGTCCTGACAGCAATTAGTTGGGGGAAGGTGAAAGAGTCTTCAGTTTGAAGAGGATGACGTGCTGTTTGATAACACTCAGGTGTTTAATCATGCGAGACGCACAACTGCTGAATATCAGAGGAACGGAGGCGTGACACTCAAAGTTAGAACCGAGACAATTATACATTGACTGGTTCTGATCTGCTGGATCGCAAGACTGTGCGATATTATTTCGATTACAGACATAGAGTAATTGTGATGCTATTTTCATTACCCCGGGAATGAGCCCCTTCATACTGAGATAAGGGGGTTGCCACAGTAGATTTGAATCTTAATGATAATCATATAATCTTCTCCACGCTTGAGAGGGAAGAATGCAGCGATGTGTATTGCGCTGTAACGGGAGACCTCATTACTAGATGCCACAACAATCCTACACACTGCACCTTTAACGGTTGAAATCCTAGAAATTGAATTAATAGTCTGCGTTCATCATAAGGGCTGATAAATATATAACAATTAGTCATGAGTCATAGAAAGTTTTAAAAAAAACATACAATGGGACATACAATGGGAGATCTGGCACAACCTCTATGTCACACCAGGAGTTTTCAGCGTCGTCGTGCATCATGTCGGGGGCTGAGTGGAACAATCAGACGCCTGGTTGCAATTAACTCTGGCATATTTGAGGCAGAGTCACAAGCAGATTCCATTGAAAAACTGCTCTGGAAGCAACAGCACAGCAAGAATGAAAAGGTAGCAGGTGGGTGGGGGGGGTGGGGTGGTGGGGGGGGCGTTTCTTGCAGTGCCAAAATCAGCTAATCATGGAGTACAATCAACCCTCATCATAACCCAGCCCCTAACCTTCACCCCGAGTTGAGAACTGTCACTGACATGACAACCCTGGTCAATGTCCACGTACAACGGGCAGCTGGTGTTGATCAGTGTGACACAGTGTCTTCAACTTCAGAGTTAAAAGTCTCTTTTGCGTGGCGAGTGAGAGGCGACTGCTGCCCTCGCGCATGTAAATGCGAGCAACATGGGGAAAGCGCCGCGCGCCGACACATTCTCTAAAAGTGCACATGCGGGGAAAAACTGCGGATGAGGCAGAAAAGGCCTGCACCTGAAAAGAGGCGGAATCTATTGTCTCCTGCGAATGTGACCAGAAACTAGACTAGAACAGAAGCTAGAGATTTTTCGACAAAACCGTGATTACATCCCACACTCAAAACTACTTCTCGGAGTCTACTCGAGAAATCTCGGCGGTAATCAGATAACATTTGATTGTGCGGTTCACACTGGAGTGACACACAAGCACGCTGCTCAGCCATATCACAATGAAACCAGCGAATTGTCCTGGAAGATGGAAACGCAGGGTAGAGATGATTACAAACACACACACACACACACACGCGCGCACACACACACACACACACATGCACGCACCCGGCACAGATGGAAAGTCCCCGCTTTTCTGCCAGAACCACAGTGAATCAGCAGCAGCCCGACACAACACAGCGCGCGGCGCCTTCGTTAACAGAAAAGAGGCCTTGAAACCGTTGCAATCAGGGACGGAGACAATCGGAGAAATCAGTATTTTCGGCGGCGGGAAAAACACCGAAAAAAAGCCAGTTGTGCGGAGGTTGCGGAGAGGGATTGGGTTTGAACAGTGGCATCTTTATTTTAAGGCCGAGTTGTAAATCTCGGAGCCGGAGCAGAAACACAGGGACTGTTTGTGAGTGCGAGTGAGCGAAAAGTAAATCACAGCTTCAGAGGCCGAGCGAGCGAGCGAGGGAGAGTGAGTGTGTGTGAGCTTATGCATGAAAAGAATGAAAAGCAAAAGAGCGCATTGGCGCACCTCCAGTATTGATTGGATCTATGCCTCCTATTGATTCGCTCCGATGTGGCCGACGTGATCTTTGCTGCCAACAACAAATTGCAATAGAATTAAATGTATAATTCCGTCACTTTGTTTTTCCCCCTCACCCCTTTGGTCCCGAGCACCTGAGGCTGTTCTTGTTCCGTCCTGGACTCGCCAGTATTAAAGCACAGCAGGAGGCTGCCTTAAAGAATCAGTGGGTAGGACACACACACACACACACACACACACACACACAGACACACACACAAACATACTTGTGCGTGCGCGCGTACAAGCATGGAGCCCCTTGTATCAACATAAATCCCTTATCTCATCTCTCAGTGACCAACGGAGGGCAATGCATAAAACATGATTTGGATTAGAGAATGTCACGTTGGATGAAACAGTGTCCCAGTGAGGCCGGCAGATAAACTGCTTCAGTACACCAAAGTTCCTCTGCAGCCCTCCTCACAGCGCAGAGGCAAATCTGTGTGTCTGCCTGCTGCACACGAAGCGTATGCATACGCTTATTAAAAAAAAAAAAGATAAAAAAAAGGGGGGTCACAACTTCACTTCAGCACGATCACTTCTGCACACAACTCGACCGCATTTCAGTTCAATTCCTACAAAACCTTAAATGGATCCCATGTGTGGCAAACGCGAGTTAGGAGTAAGGCACAAAGATATATCAATGGATGGACAAGACTTTACTTCTTTACTTTACTTCTAATTTTATTTTTATAGACTTTATATTTAGGGTGCCCCTGTTGTTTTCCCCCTTAGCACCACCAGAGTTGTCCATCAAAAGGCATTCTATTCTATTCTATTCTATTCTTCCTCACACTGTCGAGATATGAAGCCAAAGTGATCCTGGACACCGGCCATTTTGTGCCGATGACATCATTTGGAGCCAGAGTCTGCAGAGCAGCAATCAGGGAGTGGAGCTGCCATAGCAGGTCTTATTGATGTTCAACCAGTCAGTACTCAGGTACAGCCGTCAATCTTGAACTTTCACCCTATATTATTATTTTTTTTTATTATTAAATGACTTATATATGAAATGAGCACCAATCAGAGCATGCATCAGTGTGATAAGACTAAAAATTCAAAAATGTACTTTTCATTGAGTCGATGTCCCAACTATTAACACGGAGGAGGAGGAATTGACAATGACTACTGCAGTCAGCCATCAGGTGGTGACCACAATGTTTTTGTGATACTTACGGGTGCCAGTCAGGTCATCTATCCAGAGATATGATCTTTGGTTCAAATATGTTCGATCTGTTAGAGGGCCGGTGTGTAAATGATTGATGAATTCATTTTCATTAATCGGCAGAAATGGAAAGTGAATGCATAACTTTCTGTAAAATACTCAAACGTGAGTCCTTTATATTAACATCAGGTGCAGATCCCCTCAATAGAGGCAGCCGTGTTGCCTCATTATGTTTTTTTTTATGTTTTTTATGGAAGGACCAAAATGGACTAACTGTAGGTGAGGGTGAAATACAAAAAGAGCTCTAGCATAATGATGAAATTCAAGGCAGACGCGAATCCAGACTGGATGACATCATCACGTTTCCAAAAACATACGACGTTTGCCCACCATTACGTAAACACTGCCTGCCCTGATAACACTTAGACATCTGAAAAGATCCCTCGGCGTGACAACAACCCCGACAAACACTATACGTCTCCAGCCAAATGGGTGTCTAATGCCAGGTCTCCATTTGGAAAACCACTGGTAACCACGGGCAACAGACAAAGGATGCACATCTTAGTATAATGAGAGACACAAACGCTCAATATGATGATGAGTCATCCGACAGATCTTCCCTCCGCATGTACATATGTATGTACGCGCGTGAGGGCTGGATAAAGAGCAGAGGAGGCCCACGTGCAGCCGTCAGGCAGACGTCAGACATCGAGGCGGAGGCCAGACATGAAGGGGGGGGGGGGCAATAGTAACTGGGGGGGGGGGGGGGGGGGGGGGGGGGGGGGGGGGGGGGGGTGACGATCATAGAGCTACGTGAGGAGCTGAACATAATGAACATAAAGTGAGGATGTTTCCTTCCCTGAATCACTGATTCACATCTTTTTTGCAACTACGAATGTCGACAGAACCTATATGGTCGGCCCACATTTGTAATGGGCTACTTTTAAAATACATAATGAGGCAACATGGACGTCTCCATGGAGAGGACCTGCTCCCACTGTAAATATAAGTGGACACAGATAAAAACAGGAATAACTTCAGCCAAACCTTACACACAAAGACCTTTAAAAGGGACAAATGGGTCTTGGAGAGAAGTGTGTGTCGGACCACCTGCCATTCCTGGTGTTGTCATGGTGTCTGCACTCTTTGAAACACCTGACTGGAGAGTTTTTGACAAATGCAGCATACTGCACCTTTAAATTCTATGAAACATCGTTTTGGATTTGCGTTCTCCATCTGTACTGTCCGTCAAAAGAGGTTGATGTTACACCTTTAACTGCTCACAACAGGTAGAGCGGAGGTTTCTCCCCCCCCCCCCCACAGTGAATGGAATCATTTGATGTTCTTTAAACTCTTTGAATCTCTCACTTCCAAAGCAGCTCTCCATCTCAGGTACTGGCACTTTTATGCTCTTTCATGATCTACATCTTCGTAACTCTTTGAAAAACTCTGCTTCCAAACTCATTACTGAACTCCGCTCGCCTCTCGTGATGAGTAGAATACGTGGCGATGCATAAGCAGTGCTCTCCTTCAATATCAGAGTGCCTGACGTCATCTGGGCCTTAACAGACTATAAATAACTAAAAAGCTAAATGTCTCATATTAGAAGTGAATGCCTCCACACACACACACACACACACACACACACACACACACACACACACCCATCCCACACCCTGCTGACAGAGTGACCACAGAGAGGCAGAGATGTTAAACGAGAGTGTCGTCTTGTCAGTCGCAGCACAGTGTGTGTGTGTGTGTGTGTGAGTCCTGCGTCTATCTTTAGAGGATTATGTGCATGTGACTCACTGTTTCTAAGAGCTTTCTGCTCTTCACCTCATCCCTCTCCTTTTCCGTTTCATCCCTTTGTTCTCAAATTCGTTTTTTTTCCCTTTTTCTTCCCTCCCCTCTCTCGTATCAAACACTCAGAGGACGCCCATCGTCTCCAATCAGGGAAACCTCCGGGTACTGACGTGAATGAGAATGAGAACATGAGGGCAGTCACAGGTAGGAGGACGCTAAAGCCCACGAGGACATTGGTTTCATCTCCTCTGGGCCTCGACCTTCTTCCTGAGCACGTTCATGATAAAACCGTGCGCTAGTGCAAAACGCTTCCCGTGGAAAAAGAGGCTGACCGTGTAGTTCTGTCTCTCAGATGATCCTGTTCTAATGAATGTATTTAATTCTACAGACAGGGCCGTGGAGGTGAGTGTGTGTGTGTGTGTGTGTGTGTGTGTGTGTGTGTGTCGCATGAATGTGTGTAACACTTGAATCCTAACTCAGCAGCTTTGCAAGGAGCCAGCGGCTGATGTCTCCCTCTCTCCCTCCTCTGACACATGGTTCTCTCTGCCGGTTCGCTCCCGTCACCATGGCAACAGTAGAAAACCAATTATCATCTACAAGCCAGCGCGGGCAGACCACTTAACAATAATATCTGCCTCAAGGAAGAGACACGTGAGCACTTCTCGCACAAACGGACGGACCGTCCCCACCGGTTGCCGTGGCTGGGATGAAGGGGACATCTGGGCCAGCGGCTGCGCTGCACTGTACCATCACCGCTCTGCTGCAGCGGTGGGCACATGTGTCTGTACCTCTCTTCACCAGCAGGGGGAGCGAAAGAGCACTGGCAGGATTGTGTAGGGATGTGTCATGGACACAGGGAGGTGCTGCCGAGCTTTGCATTTTCAGGCCGGGGACACGGGCTCAGGAAATGAGAGCAGTGAGGACAGTGATGTGATTGAACGCTGCTTGCTATGAGCGTACGTGTGTCTTATGAACTAGTCTGGGGAAAACAAACAATAACAATAACAATAACATGATTAGAAACGTTTCTGCCTCGTTTTTCCTCGGGTTGTATTTGAGCGAATTCATCCAAACAGACTTGACAAACATCTAAACAATCTAACCAACATCTGCAGCCGGAACAGACATCATCTTCGTCAGAAAGACCGTCTGGATCGAAGAGTGCACATCAATACGTGCTGAATGTATTCATCCGCATGAAAGTGACCGAGAAAAATCTTTGAGTCACTGTGAAAACACGGAGCGGGCTGTTCTGTAATTTTGGGTTTTAATTTATACAGCGAGAACCTCATTAAAATGTCCGGGCTACAGCAACACACTGCTGGAGGGAAACTGAACATGAAATGAGGGTGGAACAGAAAGACTGTCTAGACTCAACAAATAAATGATTGAGATTCGCCCTTTAAAAAGGCCTAGTCTCAGGTGTAGGAATTAGGTGAGGTCATTCCCATCCCATTAAAGTCTATGGGAAGAAAAGCGACATAAAATAATCGCAATGAGTGAATTATAACTTAAATGTATGAATTGCTCCTGAGCCGTTTCTATGTCCATCAAGGGGCAGGTTAATGTTCTTATAATAACAGAGGGCCACTGAAGCTCATCCTTATAGTCTTATTGTGCTGATGAACAACTTTGCCACTAGATGTCAGTAAACCCGTGTTCAGTCACAGTGCTTTGAACCATCAACTCATCTCAAAAAGGTTCCTGGTTTGAATCCCAGTTTAGCCATTTGCTCTTGGATGTAACATCTCCCTCAAAAATGAATGCAAACAGTATTGAGCGCCACCTGGCTGCTGGACGTAATATAAGGTCATTGATCACATTGATTACTCCATACTCTGTCAGTTTCTTGTCATGTATGATGTGAAATCGACCCCCCCCCACCCCCCCATGCTATGAAAACATGAAATATCGATATGATTGACAGCCGCGGCTGACTGGTCAAGAGCAGCGCAGCGCATCGATGGGACCTCGACGCAGCGTCTCCATCGCTGCACAGGCTCGGACTGCAAATGTGCAAAATGGCTGCGTCGCATCCAGGGCATTTCACTTAGGAGGACGTACGACGTCCATGTTTATCAACAGCCTCCGAGAGGTCTGACCTGCCATATCTGGGCCCCGATCTCACCCACTGTCTGCTGCGACGGGCTCCGGCTGTAATCTTGGAGAGAGGGGAGATGTTTTTCTGTCCCCTCGGGAGGACACAACATTTCACATCAGCGGAGCTCGGCGGACAAGCGATTCCAGGCGTCTTTGTCAAAGTGAGCACGGGCGGACAGCGGATGCATACAAATGAATACGTGATTAATACGGTGCAACAGAAGAGCAAAAAGTTCAATGGCTGAATGCCAAATTGGGGGTTTTTTTCTTTTTTTTTTTAAGAGTCACCGGGAGATGCTCAGCAGAAGCTGAGCTCCTCTCATGAGAGAGAGAGTGAGAGAGAGAGAGAGAGAGAGAGAGAGAGAGAGAGAGAGCGAGAGAGAGAGACTCACCATAGTCCACCTGCAGCTCACCGTCAAACACCGTAATGACAGGGTTAGGCAAAGGCAGACGAACTGACAGATTAAATGAGTGACTAACACTCATCGGTGCATCTGCTCAGTTGCTTGTTCACAACACTTCTACGGACGGCACACGCAGCACCTTCGGGACGCTGTGGAACTGGAGGTTTGCATTATGGATAAGCCCTCGCAACTGTGTCGCACTATCACGTCGGAAAGGAAAGGTTCCGGCACCGTGTCACGAGTCGACGCCACAAAGCGTGTCGTACATGCTGCACGTGAACAAGACGCTTGTTCCCGTCTTTGTGATTCTTGACTGAACATGAGTCTGGAATAATCGTCTCATCTATTGCCTGCAGGACTGAGACGGGGCGATGTGACACTGATCATGTTCATGCCTACAGACTGTTATTATACTCTATCTCTCTCTCTCTCTCTCTCTCTCTCTCTCTCTGTCTCTCAAATACCACCTTATTATTCAAACACTTAATGCGCCTTTTTATGCGCTGATGCCGTTTCACCATAGCAACAAGCTCCGGAAGTCAAATTCAACACGCAAGGAAATTCAGCAGTGGAGAACGGTGGATAAAAGAAGAGCAAGTAGGAAGAACATTCATATTTAAAAACAAAATCTAAAGTGGGCTATTTGAAAGCAGTAATCACAAAATGACAATAATTGCATATGTATACATATATATATATATATATATATATATATATATATATATATACATATATTCGTGCAATCATTCAAATACGAGGCACTTCTTTTCAAATCGAATCATATAAACACAGGACTATATATTTTCCATTAAGTGTGAGAATGGTTCATGTGTGATCTCAGCTTAATTCAGTGTTAGAGACTGAAATGAAGTTGAAGTCATTGGACAAGAAGGGGCACGGACAGCTTATAAAAGATGAGTCAACCCAGAGGACATGGAACGAAAGAAGGAGCAGGGAGCGTAATCATCAATTCTATCGGCCGTCTTGGAGCCAACTCTCCACGGGGACACCGGGGTGTCAGGCGTCTGTGGATTTCATGTCCACGGCGATGTCTCATAGGTTCCAACCGTAATTAGATCACACGTCGGAATCAGCTCTTTTACTTTTACTTTGAAAACTCTGGGTCTGTACGTAACACTATGATATTAAATAATTATTGTGTGACAAATGAAGAAAATACTCCATTTTGTTAACGTAGCAAGACTTTAAAGTGTGGTCCTTTTAAATCCATGTTGAATCCACTTCACTCTCCTGGACCAAATACTGTAAGATGAAGGTTTATTAGTTCACCATGTTGCTATTTCATTCTTCCACTCTTTGCTTTGATCTGCCACAATAAAGCGTTCATATCTATCTGTATCACTCAACATGAATGAAACATGACCTAATCCACAACCCCTATTTATTTTCCCCTTGAGTCATGTCAGGTATACTTTTTAATCAGCATTAAAAAGCTACAACTCCCACATGGCATCATCGAAATAGGTACTTCATCGTTGTTTCAATTGACAGACCCCTAGTGGCCAAAGTTATGTGTTGCATTTTTGAAAGCAGGATCCATCACTTACAATGTAAAGAAGATTTCAACTAAGAAGGTAAAAGGTGAGAAATAAATTACGGACCAACTTTGAATAGAATTATATGCAAAAGTCACTTTGGGGCACTTTTGGCCAGCCACCCCTCCATACAAAAAATAAAGCTGTTAAAATAGACATGTATTTATTTAATATAAACAGATTAGCTACTTCATATTCAGTGGAAGAGGCGAGACGCCGCCGTGTGTTTGAAGTGATTTCTGAAACCAGCTGATGAATGGCTCGCGGCGTATTCGCTATTTGTTTTTGAAGTGTCCCCACATGCCGTCACTGAGGGACATTTCTTTGTGAGTTGGCCATTTATCTCTTAAATCAGCCTCTCTCTCTCTCTCTCTCTCTCTCTCTCTCTCTCTCTCTCTCCCTCTTTAGCCTTATAAAAGGCTGTTGTATCAAAAGCATCAGCATCTCCTCCATAAATCATGGTCACCACCGCGCCGTGTTGGTGTGACGGCGTTTGATGCCTCTGCTGAGGCATCAGACCGACAGAGGCTGTTGGCTGTGCTCACATCAAAGTGAATTTGTGTTGAATTACCCTTTTAGCAGCAGGTGTGCCTTTGGAGCGAGAGCCCGAAACCACACGACAACTCAGCTGTGCCCTTGGCTCGTACGGGAACAGCTACTTCAGATAGCCAGGTGGAATGTGCGGCACAATACAGCCTCTAAATGACACTCGTGTGTACAAAGTAGATCCTGATTTCACATACATTTAAAAAGGCGCAGTGTGTACGATTTGGTGACATCTAGTGGTGAACTTGCATGTTGTATCCATCACCTCACTCTAACTCTTCCAAGCATGCAGGAGAAGCTACGGAAGACTTGAGTTCACAATAACTCAACAGATGCTTAGTATGTCCACTCCGGGCTACAGTAGAAACATGGCGGCTGCCGTAGAGAGGACCGGCTCCTTGTGTAAATATACTACTAATGGGCTCTTTTAAGGGTCACGGGACCAAAATACATTTAGGTGATTGTTTGTAGGTGTGTTGTAATATTCTTTTCTACCAATAGAGGTGACAAAAATGACCAACATTTTACATACTGCACCTTTAAAAAGTTCAAGACAATCTGATCTGACTTATCTACCTACCTATTCATCCATCCATCCATCCATCCATCCATCCATCCATATGCTCACTTAACTACCAATCCACTTTCTTCCTACCTACCCATTTAACTTCCTTCCTCTCATCCTACCTACCTACTAAGCCATTCATCCATCCATCCATCCACACTCTCACTTAACTACCTAACTACCCACTTGAATTCCTTCATACCTACCTACCTCCCGACCTATTTAGCCATTCACTGCTGCAAGAAGGGGACGCTCATGTCTGGAACATAAGGGACCTCATCAGCTAATGGTCATTAGGATGTTTGAAGGACTATACATGCAGTGATTATGAGAGAGGCTCATTTCATTTGTATTGTTCAGGTTTCATCACCTTCAGCAAGGAAAAAGGAAAGGGACCATCTGTGTGTGTGTGTGTGTGTGTGTGTGTGTGTGTGTGTGTGTGTGTGTGCGCGCGCGCGTTGCATTTTCAGCCACATTCACCAGCACGATTGTCTGGAATTAGCACCTCTTCTCCAAAGTACGCCAATTCTGAAATTGCCAGTTTACGCCTACTAATCAAGGGCAAGCATCAACAGTGCAGCAGACAGAGGGGCGGGGGGGGGGCGGGGGGCTCCTGCACCTTCCACACCCGGTGTCAGTCTCTTCGTGTCGGCAGCTTTGCACCTTCAAACCTCAGCGGCAGATCAGCTGGCGTCACCGTGTCCTCCCATATTGTGAGTGTTTTTCATTTCACCTCCGGAGGAGGGATCGGACTGACAGACTGCCGACCTCCTGCCATGGAACCATCACAATCTCCCTCTCGACTATCAGTGACACGAAACATGGAAACTTGAACACGGCATCCCACAAAAATGTTTTCATTAAGTCTTATCTGCTCAACAGGCTCCAGTCTGTCCATTACATTACATTAATTTGCTAAGCACATGAATTGGGTCTGTTGAAGAGCATGTCACATTTTTCCTACAGTGGGCAATTAAAGCAATATGCACAACAATACATAATCGAAAACAATGTTTTGCAACCTTTCCGTAGCCTAAGAAGTTCCTCTGGTTTGGTGATCAAGTATTTTGAAAGAGTACTGTCTAAGTCTTAGACTCTGAGACTACATTGTTTTTCACATAAAGTGCTGGATATGAGGAAATGCATCGAAAAAAAAATTTTTTTACAATTAATAAAAAGAAAATGGACCTTTGGTGACCTGTGCTGAACAGAACAATGTGGCAAATGACATGCTTCTTTCCCTTTCAAACATACAGGAGACTATTATCTGACCATCGATTATCATCAAAGGTGCCGTTTAGCTGCGTTGGAACAACATGGCGGACTACGGACGGGACCTTCTCTTGATCAAATATAAACACAAGACAGACTGAAGCTTTCCCTGAACCTACTTGATATGAATATGAATACATTAACTTTTCGCTGTATGTTTTTCACATATCAGAGAGCAGTGGAAGGTGTTGATGACTCATCATCCTTCATGAGACAATGAGCCGTTTTCAGCAGTTAAGGCCACGTGAATCTGAGCCAACACCAACAACAGGTGAGGCAGATGAGGCAAAGACAGTGGAGCCGTGTTCGCTATCCTCACATTTCCATCTGTGGTTACTACAGAAACAGGTGGAAAGTGACGGCGCTATGAACCTGCACGGTGGCGGCAGCTGACCTATGAGCCGGAGAGGCCGCAGGCCCCATGAATAACGTATGACGGGCGCCATCGCCGTATAGGCAGTATACTGGAACCTGGGGGTTTTCAGCCAGGTAAACAGTTTGCAGAAAGGTAGACATTTGCATTTCAATTGGAATCCGCGTCGACGTGATGTCGTGAAGATGCTGCAGCGGAGCAGAAACTGAACGCTGGCTCCCTGAGTAAGTGGAGGGGATGATCTGACACCCACTGGACACAGATGACACTCCAACGACTCACCCACACTGTCGCACCGAATCATCAGAATATCTCGGGCTACGCAAACGAGGACAGACTCTGACTGACGCGTCACCCTCAAACCTGTTGTTTCACTCGGCGCGATGTCTCAGTGACAGGCATGAATCATTTCCAGCCACCTACAGTGGACCACTGATAGATTGTTAACCGACAGCACGCAAGTGTTCACTGCTGCCAGACAGCGCACGGGGCATTCTCCTGCAGGGTCGTGCACGTCCAAGCAGGAGCTGCTGGACTTTCGGCAGACTGCCTCCAGACCGCTCCCTGGTACAGATTCTGCAGAGAAGAGGTCCGACACGAGATGAGTGAAGGTCAATCGGTCTGGGATTGGTCTCCGCCATCCACCGCTTAACGCTGAGCTGTGGCCTCAAATCACGTTTTCAGCTATTCGAATGTATTTCTTGAAAAGATGGCACAGTTTGAACCCGAGTGGGAGGAGGATATCACAGTATGCCGCAAACAAACAAAAAAAGTTTTAGGATAATCAGAAACGACCAGCAGGTGGCGAAGCTAGATGTGGTTTCGACATTAGCATAAGAAAACAGACAGGTGAATAGATGGCCTAAGGTAGATAGATAGATAGCTAGATAGATACTCTTCAAAATAAAAGCATTTGATTTTATTCATTTATTTTTTTCCCCACTCAAAGGCTCACGACCCACTGTCAGTGTCACTGATGTAGGCCTGGACCAGTGTGACATTCACCCGAGGCCAAACTATCACTGTTTGACTGAGTCGCAGATTTATTTGTCATCAACATATTTTTCCTGGGGCAACAGCAAAAGTGTGTGTTGAGTGAGAACAAATGTTGAATAAATAATATAAATATTCTACTGATGTAAATGATGATTCTGTAGAGGAGGAAGGGCTGTTTTACTCCGCGCCGCACATGAGTGGAGGGACTGGTGCACTTCCTGTGATGACTCATTCCAAACAGCACAAACCACATGATGGACGCGTGGAATCAGACACTTCAAACGGTGACTTCTCCGAATCTAGATCGAACATTTACCTTGAATCCGATCAATGAGTAATGACCCATGGATGTATAGTGGCACTCGAGAGGATGACAGCAGGTCGTTGGGCAGTATCTGTGTCACGCACAACAACACCAACATGGTTTACGCTGCTTGCAGCTTTGATTTTGGAATCTGGACAATATTTCACATTGTATTCAATTTAGTTGCAAGCTATTGATCTAAACGTTCTAAAGAGCAAATAAAGGACGGTGTGTTCGAGAAGGTCAGAGCCTCAGACGGTCAAAAGAGGATAAATCCACGGTGGCCGCGGCGTTAGCACAGACCGTCCACAGTTCCCGCGGTGGCTAATTCACACCTGCATCGCGAGCTGCACACACGCACCTCAGATAAAGCCACCTGAGCCGACCCGAGAGTGAATCCGCGCGGAGCGTCTTACAACACCACACCCCTCCATGAAAAACCCAATACACAAAGACGACTCGCTGCCTCTCAATGAGCTGCGCCGTGATTCATTGTCCGGAGATAATCTCGGTCTCCTCGGTCGGCCGCGCAGAACCCCGCAGGAGCGCAGATGAAATTCTAGGAATACTAAAAAGCCCTGATAACATTAAGGGCAAAAGAGGAGATCTAGGAGGAGAGCAGAGCAGTAAACCGATGAGTAGAACCTATTGACATTTGAACAATAGTTCGATACGTACGTCTGTATCGTGGCACAGCGAGGAGCTGAAACACAAATGATCAGTAACGTTTAAAAAAAAAAAAAATGAATACTTGTGTTTTTAATGCATACGTGATCATCTGAGCGCACCAATTGTTGTTTGGCTCTGCTAAACTGACCACCATCGTTTTACAGTAGCCCAGTCGGTACAAACTAAACATGTTTTGAGTTCTAATGATAGGGTTAGAACTCAAAACAATTTAGATTTTAGTCATTTGTCCACCCCCCCCCCCCGCCCCAATCATTGGGGTGGGGGGGGGTGGGGGTGAGATGAGGTGGAAGGTACTCAGATACAATCTCACTCCCCGGTGTCACTAATCTGACAGCAGAGAATCTGATTTGAGCGAGAGCAGAGCACCAAATGAATAAGTAAATAAGTTATTCATATAAAACGTGTTGGGACGTGAGATAAAGGAATAGTTCCCTCAAAATGAAAAGTCCTGAGCTCCACGTCACATCCACTTACAGGACAATGTGCACACTATACAGGATTCATCAAGCCTGACACACCGAAACAAAACACCTGCCTTGCTGCTCAGGTAAGTTAGGATTTAATTCCAGCTCAAAGCAAACTGCCTTAATCAATCAATTGTCAGTTACAGTCAGCACAGCTGCTGCTTTCAGAGGGAGGCGGGCTCCTCTCACCACATCATCCGGTCTCGAGGCGAAGGCTGCGAAAGCAAGAGGGGAAATCACTGTGTATCAGCTTGCTCTTTTTTCACAGGGAGGTGGCGGCAAACCGCACATCAGGAAATTTATGCCAACCTTTGTGCGGATTATTAAAAAAACAAAACAAAAAAAAAACACGGGAATGCTGCGGCGAGCGGCGCAGCCTCTGAATTGTATCTCATCGGCCCACCTTGCCACCTCCATCTCCAGGGCACAGTGTTTACAGAGCGGGAGCCAGGACACAAGAGTAATAGTTGCAGCGTTTGGGTGCAGGCACAAACAGGCTACGTTCACATCACCGGGCCCATTGTTCCATTCTAATTCATTATACAGTCAATAGTAACTGTGGTGTTTGTGAAACCCACCATACATGAAAGGTAAGGGGCGGCTTTGAAAGTGATACGGGTGAGATCTTTCTGGAGCAGACGACAAACCTGTGTCCGGCTGTATGTCAACAGATGGGGGGGGGGCTGGATTGGTGTTGGTGCGACGACGCTGCTGCGGGCGCGAGACGGTGACGGCGGAAAGCAGCTGCATTGATTTTGTCAAGACCGTTCTCGCTCGTGTCGCACGGCCACGAATCACACACCGATTCAAGGCCACATGCTGGAGGAAGACGAGCTGGATTCGAAAAGTCCTCCGACTGATTTCCTCTCCGTGTCCACACACACACACACACACACACGTGGCCTTGGGCTCCTCCACGGAAAACAAGACATGCAATGATGCCTTGAAGCAATACACTCAAAAAGTAATTCAGGAACATTATGCTATGATGTTTACGATATGTAGCTACTCTCACTAGGGCAGGCCTGGCCAACCCGCGGCTCTTGAGCCGCATGCGGCTCTTTGTCTGGTTTCATGCGGCTCTTACGTTCATATCAAGATTTGTGTTTGTGTTTTTTTTAATGTGTGTGTTCGCTTCGCTTGAGTTCATTACGGTATTTTCGTCACACGCGCATGCGCGTGTGATGATAACAGTATGGGTATGTGTTTTCTACTCTGAAACACCTGAAACCAAAGCATCGATCTGTCTTGACTGACACCCATGTAAAACAATTGCTTCGAGTGGCAACAACAGAATACAAGCCAGATTTGAAGAGGATTGTTCAAGGCAAGTCCCACTAAGCAACATGCATAGTAAGAGAAAAAGGCTGTTGTAAATTATTATGTTTTTGTTTGTGGACTTGGTTGAACTGAGAGTTTGTGTGTGTGAGACAGTGCACACAACGTTAATT
>JAFBJT010106290.1:26506-47712 GCA_016785325.1 Chascanopsetta lugubris
ATAATTAAAAAAACAAAACAAAAAAAAAACACGGGAATGCTGCGGCGAGCGGCGCAGCCTCTGAATTGTATCTCATCGGCCCACCTTGCCACCTCCATCTCCAGGGCACAGTGTTTACAGAGCGGGAGCCAGGACACAAGAGTAATAGTTGCAGCGTTTGGGTGCAGGCACAAACAGGCTACGTTCACATCACCGGGCCCATTGTTCCATTCTAATTCATTATACAGTCAATAGTAACTGTGGTGTTTGTGAGACCCACCATACATGAAAGGTAAGGGGCGGCTTTGAAAGTGATACGGGTGAGATCTTTCTGGAGCAGACGACAAACCTGTGTCCGGCTGTATGTCAACAGATGGGGGGGGGGGGGGCTGGATTGGCGTTGGTGCGACGACGCTGCTGCGGGCGCGAGACGGTGACGGCGGAAAGCAGCTGCATTGATTTTGTCAAGACCGTTCTCGCTCGTGTCGCACGGCCGCGAATCACACACCGATTCAAGGCCACATGCTGGAGGAAGACGAGCTGGATTCGAAAAGTCCTCCGACTGATCTCCTCTCCGTCTCCACACACACACACACACACACACACACACACGTGGCCTTGGGCTCCTCCACGGAAAACAAGACATGCAATGATGCCTTGAAGCAATACACTCAAAAAGTAATTCATGAACATTATGCTATGATGTTTACGATATGTAGCTACTCTCACTAGGGGTCTCTCAAGCTAACAATGGAAAAAGACCCGGTTTGGTGATGATGAAACACAGCCAACTAGCTCGTGGCGTATTTTGTCTCCGGCAGAAACAACAGGAATTATGGGTCATTTAAAATCTTGTTATCTTGATTAACATTGGGGAATTTTATGGGTTTGACGATTTGGTTATTGTAAGTTGGACAAGTCATCGAAATATATATCATAACTCATAACGGAGCTTTAAACATTTCATTGAGAAATAACTGCGTATTATCTCCTCCAATAAGTATTTGTGCATCATCCCTTATTAAAAGTAAATGGGGATTTAAGGGAAAAGGCACAAAAGGATATTATCAATAAAATATTTGAACATGTTGTTATACATCACCTGACACTGCAACTGTGATGAGAGATCATCAAACTCACTTTCATCCACCCTTTAAGCCGGGTCGTCAAAACAACCTACTATAGATAAAACTCAGTGAGTGCCAAAACAATCATCCATTCGGTGATGAACCCCATAGGTTTCAGGGTTCTTGGAATTCACTTGTGCTACAAATGTGTTGTTTTGCGATTCAGGTCACAATCGCTGAGCAGCTCTGTTTCCTGACCCTTTTATCTAAAACTCTAACAAGGTTCATTCAGATGTGTTTTTTTTTTAATACAACAATTACGGTCAAGCACGCGTCACTAATGAAGGACAGGCTCCAAATTAAAACACGCAGCATTCCCTCTCATCTTCTCACTCATCCAGGCTAATTAGTCCTCTGCACAGTTGGACACTTTCCAACACAAACCAAATGTCAGGGATAAACACGGGCGATGATATTGGGGTCAGTGGAATTATGGATTTATTCTTTTCTTCAACCCTGCCTCTTGGAGAGCGTATCGATGTCTGTGACGATCAAACCTCTCTCTCAACAACAACAACAACAGCACAACGCAAACAAATGCAAATGATTCTCTCGCCTTCCCACACAATTCAAACCGGCTGAAAAAGGCTTAAGCTGCCAATCTCCCCCAGAGGTGTATGGAGCATCTGACCTTTGATACTTTGATTTGATTCACGTCTTCACCCAGGAGGTTTTCTTCTCGCCCCGACTTGTTTTCATCACCGGATTTTTTTAAAAAGGTGCAATGTGTGAGCTTTTGTTCTTTTTTTTAAATTACAAAACAATCACATACTGACATTTACACGAACCTATAATGTTTTAAATGTGTTTTTTTTTTTTTTGTACCCATTAATGTATATTTACATGCGGAGCAGCTCCTCTCTACGGGGGCCGCCAGGTTTTTACAGTAGCCCAGAGTGGACGGCCTAAATGTCTTTTGAGTTTTATCAACAACCATAGGTTCTCCTACGTGCTCAGACGAGTGAGGGTGAGGTGATGGATACAACTTCGCCTCTAGATGTCACCAAACCGTACACACTGCACCTTTAAGCAAAATGAAAAGAAACCTATAGCATATTTGTGCATAACAGGACAAAGTAGTGGATCCACGGAATTGTATTGTGTGACTTTCTTTCATCTTGCTAGATAGAAATACCCACATTCAGTGTATTCAGCATATCCTGTCTGACTGAATGAGAAAGTTATTACAGCTTCTTGGTGTACACAAACAATACACGCCTTGACCTACGTTCAATTGTGGTGATCAAACCCGACCCAGAGAGAGAGACCGGTGCATCTCGGCAAGTAACTACACCTTGGTGTATCGCATGCGTGCCATCTTCCACTGAGTAGCATTAAAGGTACAGAACGCAGGGTTCTCCAAAAAGCGCCATGTATGGACGCAAACAGAGATAATAATCCATCTTATTCGCATTTGTAACGGGCCACTCGAGGTGTACGCTGGTGTGTTTACATACAGAGACGCTGCCCTCGACCCGTCTGGACAGGTTAGTGCTGGAGACTAGTCCAACTATCTTGATTAAGAATCAATATTTCTTGAAGAAATGCTATGTTCCTCCAGTAGTGGTGCGTAGTTGTGACCACACCAAGCCACTGTGGTGTTGCTGAGCAGGGGCCAGCTCTGACGCGTGTGTGTGTGTGTGTGTGTGTGTGTGTGTGTGTGTGTGTGTGTGTGTGTGTGTTCTTTTAGGGCTATATACAATCATACAATATTCATACAAAGGACAATAAAGCCCCGGCTTCAATCCACAGCCAACGTTTCTTCAAAACCCTGTTCTTTCTTTCCAGACTTCCGAGGCCACTGGTTCTGACAGTTGTCCCTTGGGATGTCCACTAACACATCTACAGTACTAATTCTACACCATCCGAGCTGAAATAGACAGTGCCGTCTTATGGAATCCAAGCCGGTTGAATGCAAGCGTCCGGAAAAGGAGGAACTAGTTCAGAGGTCGGTGCGATGGCTTTAAATATCGATCGGGGGACTTTCATCTGTGTTCCGTTCAATTGAGGCAAGTCTGCAAGATCTACAGGATATCGATGACTCCCATTACTGTAAGAGCTGCTATTCACTTCAATGTACCTCCTTTACGTGAAGGCCATTTCCAATTATTGCCACAGTTCAATGACCGGTCGTACGACATGAACATGAAGAGAAGTCTCATAAATCCCACACGGCCTCCAAAACTCCTGCATGTTCACGGGTGTGACTGACACTTGGAAATACATACAATGAGTCGGGTCGAAGACCACCATGAGGACCACCATGAGGACCACCGTGACTCCTGATCTTTGGACAGATCCGGGGTTTCAGTGCCACTGGTATGCTCGTCTCTCAGGGGTTGTTAGCTAGCGGTGCCACGTCCTTATCGAGCACAGGGACTCAGCCTTGAAAATGTTTTTGAGTTGACATCACCACATGTTGCTGGTTAAACTTCACCTCGTATTCCTGCACTCTGTCAGCCATCTTATGCGGCTGCAGTGATCAATGGTCAGTGGTCTCGGATCAAACTCCACTGAAAGACTGGCTCCCGTTTGTTGTTTTTCCAATGCTGCAACAAAACTCTACGGGTGGTTGGAACATGAATGCCGTGTTTTGCTCCTCATGTCCTCGTGTCTGCCTCAGTGTGTATAAAGGTTTTCTCATGAAAGGTCTGGATCAGTCGCACCATCAGAGACTTAGTCAGCAAACCTCCCAGATTCGGGTCCAGTTCTGGAACTGAGGAACTCCTTTACAAGGACTTTCTGATAGAATGATGATGATGATGATGATGATGATGATGATGATGATGATGATGATGATGATGACCACGATGATGAAGACAATGACAATGATTAAGAAAAAAAGCATGATGATGATGATAATGATGATGATGATGAACTACGATGAAGATGTCAATGAAAAGGGAGAGGAGGATAATGAAGATGATCAAGAGGAAGACATCACTGGTAATGAGAGATGATGTTTAACATTATCATGAAGATGACAAAGAGGAAGATGATGATGAGGATAATGACGATTGCAACAATAGTCATTCTGATTAGAATAATGATTATAATGATGCAGTGATGACTGTCCATTATTGGCAAGGAGACGATGTAAACCAATATGATGGTAATGGTGACAATGATAATAAACAGAATATAGAGGATGAAGACAACAAAAACAAAAAAGACGATGGTGACAAAGAGGAAGATGACTGTGATGATGATGATGATGAAGATGACAGTCCAGTGTTGCCACTGTGTCACAAAAAACTTTTGATTGATGAGACTTAATAAATTCATTCATTCATTCAGTGACACACGAACCAGTCAACTAAAAATAGCAGTAACGTGCCGAGTGTGGTTCATGCTACATGTTGTGATGCTGCTGTGTATGTACACACACACACACACACACACACACACACACAAGCAAGAACACACATCTAACTCGACACACACTCTTTCACTCTCTCCGTCTCTCTCACACACACACACACGCTAACACACCTTGGCTAACACACACACACACACACACAAACAGCTCGCCTACCTGTCATAACTCCACCTGCTGTAGGACATGCTCCTGTTGCCGCTCACTCCCTCCATCTTCCCCCGCCGCTGGTGGTGGTTGAGCCGGGCTCGGTGTCTGCTCACTCGTCGGTGGACGGTTGTCAGATAACCGGGAGAGCGGCCGCGGCTCCTCCTCTTCCTCCTTCTGCCTCTCCTGAACTGAAGGAATCACGGTGGAAGCGGCGAAGCAGCAGCGGCAGCGGCGGCGGCGGCGGCGGCGGGGGCCGTGCGCGTGCAGCCCAGGCAGCCACGCGCACTGCCTCCCATTCATTGGCTGAGAGACGCGAGCACGAGCTGTCGGCTCTCGGTGCACGCGCAGAGGCTAATTTATTTCATTCACGCTGTGGTGGAGCTCTCAACAACACTGGTGTGTGTGTGTGTGTGTGTGTGTGTGTGTGTGTGTGTGTGTGTGTGTGTGTGTGTGTGTGTGTGTGTGTGTGTGTGTGTGTGTGTGTGTGAGAGAGAGAGAGATTGTACACACGTCTGAGTGTGTATGTTGTGTTGTGTGTGTGTGTGTTTGTGAGTGAGATAATTAGCAGGTGCAGAGCCATAATCAAACATCACTGATCAATATACCGGAGACAGGAAGTAGATATGGACGGTGGCCCAGAGGTCCAAGAGCACAAGTCACAGAACACAATTTACAAAATATCAAAATACAAATAGTTTTAGAGAGCAACACAAACACAATGACACAGGAGAAATTAGATACGTTCACCGATTCAAAACACAACAACGAATAAGAGTTGACGACAACAACAAGAAAACACAACAAGACAACAACCAAATTAATATGAAAGCATCATCCATCTATCGATCGATCGATCTATAAAAAGTAGAATCCCTTTCATGGGGATTAATAAAGGTAATCTTAATCTCAATCTTAATCTTATCTATCTATTCATTTTGTAGAACATGTCCAGGAGCGGGTTGACATGGTCAAAAATGAGATACAGTTTTTCCATACGACAGACATGACAGAAATATTCGTAAATATCAATATATAATCAATACATGTATTTGATGAATGAAGGATGAAACACATTCCACGTGTTCATTGGACTCCAGTATAAGATGCAGTGTGTACCACACAATGTGTTTAAAAGAAAACTCCCACATCTATGAGGATTAATTTGAGTTCTGGGTCGAATCCCACATGAATCACATGTTTGTTCAGGTCCTAAATTACCTCTTATTATTTGTACATTTCACTTGGTGCAGCTGGTTGGATGCATGTTCTGCCTTGCTGATACCTAAGTGACTCCCAAGGTACATGATGATGGATGGCTGCACCCAGAGATAAGGA
Organism: Chascanopsetta lugubris; assembly: GCA_016785325.1. Taxonomy (NCBI): domain Eukaryota; kingdom Metazoa; phylum Chordata; class Actinopteri; order Pleuronectiformes; family Bothidae; genus Chascanopsetta; species Chascanopsetta lugubris. The sequence goes on from JAFBJT010106290.1 coordinate 32,474, forward strand.
CAACGCCTCTCTGGCACCACCTGGTGGCTGACAGCAGTAAAGGTCATGAATCCTGTGTGCTTGTTTTGTATTGACATGAGTTGGTTTCATACATGTTTAAGGAACTCCCGGATACCAGTGTGTTATTTAAGGCCCTGCAATCACATAAAATTTTAAAAGCCACCTTTTAAAATTTTTTTTTTTTTTTAATGAACCCAGGTTTTACAGGTCGGGGGCAGTAGATGGATGATTTGGCCCCTGCCCTTCAAAAACCCTGCGTCTGCCATAATGGATGTTTCAAACACCGAACAGCTGAAGTGCATGTTTGAATGTTGCTATGACAACCGCATTACTTTGTTTTCTTCTGAAGCCCTGGTGATTTCCTTCAGCTCCACTCACCATCACTTGCACTGTTCTCTTCAGTGGCCTTTTGGTGCTAACTCAGAGATTTGTATTCCCCTGCTGCGCCCAGACAAGATCTGACCGAGACGCTGCTCGTGTCATCTCAAGGCCCCGATTGATCCAACAGTGGTTACTGCACTAAATGTTTATAACGCACTATAACAACATCTGTGTGTGCAAAGAACTCCATTAAGAGAGCATACCAGAGATGAATGGAATGATATTACATTTTCAACTCAGCTGTGGTTCTGGGCCTCGGAGCACAGATGGGTGAAAGCACGGCCTCCAACAGACAGAGATTTAATGTATTTTAAGGGTGTAAGGGGCATTAGGGACATCTAGTGGTGATGTTGCGTACTGCAGCTGAGTACCCACATTTTGCTTCCGAGCCTGCATGAGAGCCTATGGCAGCCTCCACTGATTATCAAGTCAAAAGGTGTTAAGTTTGCCCATTCTAGGCTCCTATAAACACATAGTTGTACAACATGGCTGCCTCTGCAGAGAGGACCTGAGGTAATGAAAACAGAAAGACATACATGTAGCTTTCAATACAGTTATGTAAAAAAAAAAAAAGAAAACTGCTAAATTATTGTATATCAAATGTCTGCTAAGGAAAGTGTAAATGATTCCACCTTAATCTTTCTCACTGGACCTTTAAGTATTTTCGGTGTGATTAGACCCAGTTATCCCCCAAAGATGAATGTGGGGATGATTTATATCAAGACTCCAATAAAGACAAACTTGATCAAATTGGGTATTTCCTGTTTTGATGATTGTTTGTCAACAACATGTGAGGCCAGAAACGGGTCCTGGGGAGGTCCTGCACAGCCTGGTGGAGTCAAGCAAAGAAAACCTCTCTCCCCCTTCTGGCTCAATGACAGATTTTATTTTAGCACCAAAAGCTCGACACAGGGCAAAAAGACACTGATAAGGAAGAGGAAGAAAAAGATCAAAGGAAACAGGATGATTTGGATGTACACTAGGATTTGCGATGAGATGGGAAGAATCGGGGATGTCAAATCTCAGCATTCGTAATAATTCATTTATGTGGTTTGATTAAAGCTCCCAAGTTAAGACCAGATTTATAAGCATCTACATTAACACTCAGGTAAACACCTGCAGATAAATATCAATATCAGGCCACGGCAAGAAGCACAAACATTCTCTAGTCACATTTTGGTGGAATAAATTTGAAGATTTGGGCCATTTCACTCTGAAATAAGAGAATTAAATACTCCTCTTTACATATATACACAGCCGCGCTGTGAACATGTATTCACTTATAAACATATAAAAATACTCGTTAACTAGTTTGATAAGAAAATAATGTATAAAAGTAGAGTAGAAACATTTAATCAAGTCCATTACTTCCATCGTGTGATTTTTCTTGTTTATATTACAAGAGAGTGATAAACGAGGGGGAAACTGCATTACTTCATTAGTATGGCCGAACGGAAGTACACAAGTGGTGAGGAAAGGCAGAACAGTCTGTGTGTGTGTGTGCGTGTGTGTGTGTGTGGCGATGACGGCTCCACAGGCGGCAGGTCGGCTGAGTTCATGTCCTGGTAGAGGCGGACTGTTGTTGTTGTTGTTTTGATGATGTGCATCTCAGTGCGTCCATGTGTCCTGGTTGACCATGGGGTAAAAAAAAAAAAAATAGAAAGGAAAAAAAAAAGTTGTGTAACAGAGTAAATCAAGGGCAACAAAGAAAATACAATGCCACTGTGTGATGGGAATGATACAACAGCGACGCCGTCAGCTGACAGAGATGATGCGGAATGATCTGAACTAAACATCTCCATCGGAAACCATTCGTAAAGACGTTGTTTTCGTTTGAAATCATCCACAATAACTGTCCCTCCCGCTTTGGAGGCATCCGAAATGCTGAGTCGTCATCTTTCAGGAGAGAGTTCCAGACAGATTTCTGCAAGAGATGAAAACCCCCCTGGATCTATAAGACTTTTAAAAAAAAAACAAAAAACCAAAAACAAACTCAGATTCAGTAGACATTCCATTTTTGGCAACTGAGACGCGAAGCAGAGACCACAAAGTAAAGACTCCACTGCAGAATGGTAGAAAGTTCCATCATTGTAGCTTTAAGGGCCATCTAGGTATTATATTTATATACATACATATATATATATATACGTATATATATATATATATCTCTTTTTTTCACTTTCATATGTGTAAAACCAAACTCAACCTCACACACTGTACTGTGGTGATTTAATAAGTCATTAGAAATACACTTTGAAAATCACAACAAATGTCACTTTGTATGTACAGTAGCAGATTAGCACATGGGGGAGTAAAAGGTGGATATGGCACAACATACACATAGGAAGCTTCATAATAATAATAATAATAATAATAATAATCTCTCCGCTCTGATCAGAAGCCAAAGAAAGTCATTTAACATTCTAGATAGATAAGTTTTCATTCAATCTCGGTAGCAAGTACAAACGTCACTACAAGGCAAGAGAAGAAGTCCTTCAGAGTACAAAAAACATGAAGTTGTCAGGCTGAATCATAGAAGGCAATGTTTAGTGTTGGGACTCTCTCTCTCTCGCTCGCTCTCGCTCTCTCACACGCTTGTGTGGATTAGATTACGGCTGAAGTGGTGTTAAGAATTTTGGCATTGCCACTTGTCCATAATGATGTCCCGGAGGTGGGAGGTGGGGGTGGGGTGAAGGTGGGAGGGAGGGAGGAGGGGGGTGGGGGGGTGAGGGAGGGAGGGAGGGAGGGGAGGGGGGTTGGACAGCAAGTTCCTGGTCAGAGTATCTGAGAGAAAAGGCCGTCTGGAGTCATGCACGGGGGGAGAAAAGGCAGCGGTCAGTCATCCTCGCAGGGATGCGATGTCAGGCAGAGTGGGCGGGGCTTTTCCAGAAGAGCAGCTGCATGAGATACAGTGATAAGGCCGACTCAGACGATCACACAATGGCAGCCGCTCTTGTCTTTCTCTTTTCTCGTGGGCTCCGGCGACGGTGGACATTCCGATTCCTGGAATTTCCTGCGAGATGGGACGAATGGGAAATCATCAGGACGTGCTGCGCCGTTTAGCCATCGTACCATTGTCTTTGTTATTTAAAGCAAAAAAAAATAAAAACATGGCAACCCCGTAGAGAGGACCCCCTCCTCATGTAAATATCATTTAGGTGATTATAAATTCACGATAATGTCAGTATGTCATTGTTTTGTGCTGTTTATTTAGAAGCGACAAAAAAAATCCAGCACACCGCACCTTTAAAACAAAATGGCAAACGGTTCTCAACTATATAATGCTTTTCCAATGTTGTATCGCTTGTGTGGTTGTTGTGTGTGTGTGTGTGTGTGTGTGTGTGTGTGGTGTTTCTGGTTAGAACATCCTGTGGCCGAGGGGGCGTTTATCATCATTATAAAACTCTTCTCCAGAAACACCTCGTCTACAATCTGCATTCCAAGGGCGAGGGTTCGCCCAGTGTCTTCGGGAGCGAGAGAGAGAACGCGTGACCTCAAAAGCAGGTCTCCGTGGCAACAAATGGAAATGCAGATTTGGTTCGGTCCGCGCTCTGACCGGTCACCCACCTGATTACCCTAACCAGCTCGTGGAAAGCCTGGTCTACGTTCATGCGGATTTTGGCCGAAGCCTCCATGTATGTGACCTTCAGCTGCCGGGCCAGCTGCTGACCCTCTTCCTGGGTGACCTGTGGAGACGAGGAGAGGAGATCACCGGAGATCTGCATATGTTATGCGAGCACTTTATATCATCCCTCAAAGCAAAACATGTCCTCGTGGAACACGGCGGAGAGCTGAGGTGACATCCCTGCATTGTGCAACTGTGAGCGTTGCCCTTTTTTAAAAAGGAACAGTGTGAGATTCGGTGAGGTTGCACGTTGGATCCATCACCTCACCCTCCCCTTCTGAGCACGCAGGAGGAGCAATGCTGGCCCTAGGTCGTCGTTAGCGCTCCAAATACGTTAAGCGCGTCCGCCCTGCCTTCTTCAAAACGTAAAAACACGGCGGCCCCCACAGGGAGGAGCCGCGGTGTGTGAATAATGTAAATATGCATTCGAGGGCTCATTCATGCAGTCGTGAAGTATCTATATCATACCTATCAATATCAATTGTTTTGAAATTCTAATCCAACACACAACAAGAGCCAAAAGATGAGCGAAATCTTACACACTGCACCTTTAAAGCAGTAAAGCAAAGCTTCTTTTGTACTTTAGAAGATGTTCGGGAGATACTGTGCGCGCTCAACCACGTTGCATTCGTGTGGCTTCCTGTATTACCAAGGGAGCGTGAGCTGCCCTCCACTTTGCATATATCGATTTTTAAGATGGCTGTTTATTTCGAGCCATTCGCTCCGATGCCCTTCGGTAACGTATCCAGCGGCAACGGGGACTTCTTTAACGTGGTAAACAATAACAGTCAATCACCACATGCTTGATACAATGGGATTGGAATGGATGACTCCCCCGCGGAGCCTGTCGTTTTTCTTTTCCCCTCAAGGGGGCGGTGTCGACCCACCGAAGGGAGCGAGCGTAAAAAAAAAAACATTCATCATTTCATCACACCCCATTCACCCTCTCCTCTAAACACCCTGATTCCTGCAGCCACTGTCTCCTTTCATTCTCCCTCCCGCTCTCACATCCTGTTGAACGAGAGCAGCCCTCTGCAGCTGCAGCACTTTCACTTTGAAGTATGCAAATGCGAGCCCTTATCTCCTCTGACGATCAGACCGGGCGCGTGCTCCGTCAGCCGGCGGATTCAGATCTGCGAGATGCGTCGGACTCACTTGTCTCTGTGGCTCCAGATCGGCTTTGTTTCCCACCAGGATCATGGGGAACTCGTCTCTGTCTTTGACTCGCAGGATTTGTCTTTGGAATTTGTAGATTTCTTCAAAGCTGCGAACACGTGACACAGGGTTTTAACGTGGCGCCGCGCCTCAGGCAGGTTGAGCTGTATTTTTCAGAACTGTATACATATATTCACGTATTATATGTCAAAACTCCGAGCGAATGACACAACAAACAGAGGGAAAAGGAGCAAAAACACAGTGGTTTCTCTGTCAGCGCACTGACCTGACCGATGTCCTTCTTTCATATAAATGTCATGTGCACTTTTACAACAGAAAAGTAAATAAGAGAGAATGTCACTGTGGACGAAAACAAAAGGAGTCGGAGTGAGACCACAAGGCTCAGGGCGGCATTCCAGGCCCTGGGCCCACAGACGGGGTGAAGCCTGGTGAGCGCATAGTAAATCTGGAAAGACTTGACGATTATAAATGGAGGAAGGAAAGACTGTTTACAATATAAACAGTGTGTGTGTGTGTGTGTGTGGGGGGGGGGGGGGTTGGAGGCTGCAGATGGCAGGCTGAGGGCGGGTGGGTGACGGAATGACGACAAGTACAATACTGTGCAACCTGCAAAATATCTTCAAGGTGACTTTCACCCTGCTGGAGCCAGGATCAAACAGTTGGTGTTTACTCACCACGAAGGTACTTGGTTCTAATTTGTACCTTTTCAAAGTTGCGTAATCATAAGAGCCCTCCTGTCTGGTCTCGTGATTAAATGATTATTGTTCAATTTAGGAAGCATTTACTGGGAAACAGTAACTTAGTGTGACTGATAACGGCCTCACTGCTCACTTAAAGGCACAGTGTGTAGGGTGTCGTGCGATATCTCGTGGTGAAGTGACTTCCCTCACTTCAGCCTCACCCCTCCAGGTGTGTGGGAGATGCAGTAGCAGCCCTAAGATACCATTAGAACTCCAAATGAGTGAAGTGTGTCTATTCTGGGCTACTGTAGCAGCACAGAGGGGCAATGTGGCAGCCATTAAGGCTCTGATGTCTGTGTACAATAATGAAGAAAACAGGATTGAGAAATGAAAACTGACATTTGTGCATCCAGAGGATTTCATCTCGTCTTTCTGACAAGAGAAAAGGAACTCATTTCATCTGGATCTTGCGCAATGCACCTTTAATCTAAACCTCCTCTGACTCAGTGCACTGTAAACACAGTGGTTCCTCCTCTGTCGGATTTGTGGCTGTAGAATGGAATCACTGTTGCTATGGTTACAGCAGGTGGAGCAAAATCAACCATGGCTAAAATCAGATGGATTACAGTGAGAAAATGAGTAGAATTTGATTATTGATACGTGACGTAAGAAATATGTGGTGTTGGCTTGTATCGGCCGCTTTACCGACAATATCTAGAGGACCAAGAAAAGCATTATTTGCACAAATAGCAAAAGCTTGCCGTCGACCTCGTCTTGACTCCTTTTCAATCTTTAGACGATACAGATGGACGACTCTTTTCAGCTATAAATGTGACCCATCTAATCTGAGTTGCACTGAATCTGAATTCATCTAGGTGGCAGGTGATGTGAGTGTAGCTTCACGGCAACGATCCAGACACTTTCCTTGTCAAATACGTACGAATACAATCATGAGGAGAGACAGAGCGACGATCTCTAAATTCATCCCACATGTCTCATGTAATCTAAGATGACTCCCCATTCCAGCTCACATGCTGTTGTTTCAGTGGCACACGGGCTTTAAATAGAAAGCTCAGGCATGACCGAATTCAAGAGACGCGGCGCAGAGAGGAAGTGTCGTGTGCTTGTAAGTACAAGTGAACCAAAATGACAACAACAAGGCAAACGGTGAAGAGGGTCCGGAAGCAGAGGGAGCAACAAGTGAGAGTATCAGAGCAACAAGTGGAGAGAGAGAGAGAGGGGGGGGGGGGCTGGGGGCTGAGGGCAAGGGGTCGGGGGTGAACAGTAAACAGTGTGCTAACAAAGAGGTACACAGAGGTGTGTGTGTGTGTGTGTGTGTGTGTGTGTGTGTGTGTGTATGTGTGTGTGTGTGTGTGCGTGTGCGTGTGCGTGTGGTGGGTTTGAACATGATTTCAACTGTCACTCACCTTCCTCTGTCAGTGACGGAGAAGACGAGCAGGAAGCCCTCCCCTGTCCTCATGTATTGTTCTCGCATGGCTCCGAACTCTTCCTGTCCAGCCGTGTCGAGGACTAGCGCACGCGCACACACACACACACACACACACACACACACACACACACACACACACACACACAGGCACGCACACACAAAGAATAAGTTGCAGCAACGCAACACAGTTCTTCGAGTACAATGCAACACAATAGAAAGCATGCAGCCTGAGTTATGCCTTTGTGTGCACGTGTGTTTACCCGGGTCCTGTTTGTTCAGCAAAGTGCACTTACTGTCGAGCCTGGCCGCCCGTTCGTCAATCACACACTGCTTTGTGTAGGAGTCTTCGATTGTGGGATCATAGTCGGTGACAAAGTACGACTGTGGGAGGGAGGGGGAGAGAGAGAGAGAGAGAGAGAGAGAGAGAGAGGGGGGAGAACCTTGAGTATATGTGGTGTCGGTAAATATGTCAGATTGAGGCACAAGCTGTGACCTGATTGTGTTCACCGTGTTCCAGCAGCATCATGGTTTATTGTTTTACTCTCACAGGAAATGAAGCGATGTTTGTGTGCCATGCAACAGCAACCACAGCCGCCCCCACCCACCCACCCACCCCCCGCCCCACACCACTGAGGTGTTTTTGTTTTCACCCCGGTGGTTTATTTCTTTTGACAGCGCGTTATCAGAAAACTTGGCGACGGGATGCGAACAGTGATGTGACTTTTTCAATGTTACATTTAAAAATGATAACATCTCATTTGATTTGACTGTAAATAGTGTCAATAAGTACAGAGGGAGATTTACTGTAAGAATTTCAAATCCAGGCTGCATGAAAGAAAAGTCATCGTGAAAAGTCATTGTCGACCTGTTCAGCTGCGACGTGCAACTTCAGCACTAGATGGCGCTAAATCCCACAAACTGTGCCTTAATTGAACGGGGTGAGTTTAAAATGAATTGATGGTTCGGCTCTATTTCACACTCTACTTGTAGAACAGCATGAAAATAAAATACTTAGATATAATCATCATACCATACAACACTTTCTATTGTTTCATAGTTTACAAAAAAACAAGATGAGCACTTCATTAAGTGGATGCTAAGGCCCTAATAAAAATGTCTGACATAACCAATCATCTTTCAGGGAATAATTCAGGGGTCTCCGAGGGGGAGGAGTCAGGCATATCTACGATGTCTGAATAGTGTGTGTTTTTCATTGTTTCGCTCCAGTTTAATTACCATCCACTTTTAGAGTCATCGCAGCAGTGAGCAGCTTCTGCATAGAAGGAAATGTTCAAAGACACTAAAACCATTCTCAAATGAAATAAACATTATTTAGTTACTTTTGCATTGTGAGAATGACTAAGCACTATGGAGACAAAGATTCAGGGGGGAGGGGCTTTGTGTTTCTAGTTGGAAACAGCCTGACAGACCTCCATCTTTACTACTGTCCTGCCGACAGGAGGTAAACACACACACACACACACACGCCCACGCCTGCAGATACTTGAAGTAAATAATCACCCACACAACAATCACCGCTCTGGTTTCCACAGTGGGCTGAGTTTTCATGCTAATAACACATTTACAAGACGCCTCCTCGGCTGCAGCAGCCGCTCCGCTCAGTCCCTCACTCCCTCACTCACTCCCTCACTCACTCACTCACTCCTACAGGCTTTGAATCTGTGGCCAATATCTGGTCTCCTAGTAACCCCGGCTGGAAGGGTGGGGCCGGGGGTAGGAGGGTGTTGGGGAGGAGGTGGAGGAGGAGGAGGAGGAGGACTCGTGCATTTTTTACATTTTTCCCATGTTTTGTAGTTCTGGCTCTCCTCGGGGACTAGTTAAGTGGTGACAGCTGAGGGGAGTGCTCGAGGAATGTCAAAGCAACACCCTCAAAACACAAGAGCAATCACAGGAACATAAAACTCCAGACAGGACTCCCCGTCGCTCCGCCGACGAGCCAAATTAAACTCTTCACCCTCGCCGTGCGCGAGTTGTTTTACACTGCGACGCCGCTCGCCGTTTAACGGCCGGGATTTGGCAGCTGACGGAGACGAGAGACGACTCGCGTGTATGTGAAGTGAATATCCCGTCTCAATTAAAGATCGACAACAGGCCGACCAATCGCTGCAGCGATTCCGATTGGGGAAACCCACAGCATTTTGGGATTCCGGTGATTTATCAAAGAAATGTCATGAATTCAAAATGCATGATGCAATTCCTTTTCTGCTTTAAATGACATTTTTCATGCCAGGGAGTGAATAGGACGTTAGAGAAGCGCTGAATATACTGTAGACTTTTCCGGTCTTACTCAGTTGCCTGTGTGCGATGATGTCACTCGGGTCGAGCTTTTGCTGAGAAAACGGCATGACATCAGTGTGACATGCTATATTACGTGAGCCAATGGTCTTGAGTGCCAGCAGTGTCTTAACTTGATTAATGATGATGAAGAGGAAGTTTACTCAGACAAACAGAAAACAACGCAAGTTGAACACACACAAGAACTGCTTACATATCCGAAAATCTGTGGGAGGAAGTTCATTGTTAACTAGCTAGCTGCGCTATTACGGCTGAGAAAAGGAGTCCGGCAAGTAAAGATCCCAACGCTCTCTCTCGTTCGCCTGAAGAGGACCGGCTCCATGCTGGAGCCAGGTCGCCATGGCAACATTTAACTCGTTCCACTAGTTGGGACTGAGATGGGATGACTTGCAGTAGTTTGTGTGTAGAAGGGGGGGGGGGAGGGGGGTGTGGCGGCGGCGCAGGCAGCTGCGGCCAACTACCAGCTGCATTTATTTATGATCATTTTCTTTTACTCGGCGCTCACTCACACGTACTGAACGAAAACGTAGCGGAGCACTGCAGCTGCACTCAAAAGAAGAGTAGCAGTCGAAACCAATCTCCCCGACGTCACTTCTTCACATCCGTGTCCTTGGCCGACACACTCTCGTCATATTCCTTCTTTATTGTTTCCACTTTTAAATGTAAATATCTGTACGGTGGATTCAAAATCCACCCCAAACCTGACAGAGGCTCTGCCTCTGACAGGTTCATAAACTGCCGTTCTCCGACATCCTCGCTGTGGATGCGGATTCCCTTCTCCCGCCTGCAGCGCTCCGTTGCTGCTGTTGCGGGAGCTGCAGGTAATCTCCCTCCCTCACGCTCTCCTGTCGCTCTGCAGCAGCGTGCCAACACGTCGGCCTGTGTCACATCCACTCGCCACTGTTCAATAATTCATCAGTGTTACTCTGTGTATCCTACAACGTGCTTCGCTGCACCGCGCCGCCTGCAGACGGCCAGACAAGACGGAAAGAGAAAGGGAGCGAGAGACAGGGAGAGACAGAGAGAGAGAGAGAGAGAGATGCCTGTTTCTCGCCCCTCCCACCTCCATCTCCTCCTCCACCACCACCACCACCACCGCCACCGCTCTCCCCAGATGTAGAATGAGCACGTGACCTTGGCTTCCCGTCAACCTCTTATTCCTATTCTGTCAACCTCAGGCGGCTGCATGAAGCGCCACACACTCCTCCTGTTTGTACCTTCCCTCCCTCTGCATGTTCTGGCAGCGAAGCTAGCTGCTGCTGCTGCTGCTGCTGCTGCTGCTGCTGCTGCTGCACTCAGGCTAAGGTGCTTCTCCCAAAGCCGTGACAGACGAGGGTTGCCGTGGTCCGGCACCGGAAGGGGGCTGCAGCCGGGCAGTGACGGGGGCCGATGGGCTCGGCGAGGGGCGTTCATCGTGACTCAGGAGGACTTCCGATAAGCCGGTGACATAAGCCTGCTGAGTCATCGCCGGTAACACGACCTATAAATCCAGACTTTTCCGTCCAATGACTTCATCAGATGTAACGCGCTCCCAAAACAGGGTGAATCAGGCCGAGGGCCGAGAAGAAGTTGAAAGGCACAGTGGGTAGGGTTGAGAGGGATTTCCAGTAAAGAAGTGGCGTGTTCCTGCTTAAAGGTGCAGTGTGTGCGATTTGGCGACATCTAGAGGTGAAGTGTGTGTGAAGTTTTATATTCCTTTTCTGCCAGTAGATCCCTTGAACCAAAATACCAAACCTGAGACTAAATGCTACAGGCGTCTCTGGGCTGAATGAGAAACTGATCAGACTGATCACAATATGTCGGTTACCAGATACTGCTCCACAAGTCGCAACTCAGCAGCAACAATAATCAGCATTTTTCCATCAGCAGTATTTCTACCTGTGTGTTTTTTTGTGTTGTTTTTTCTGCACTGATCGGAACTATGACATTTATTGACTAAACCATTGGATTGTTTTTGATCATTAAATGACCGTTGTGTTGTGTTATGTATTGTTGTGGAGATGACACTGACACACGGAAGAAATGTCAGATGATGCCCCGTCTATTTGCGGCGGAGACGAACTGTGACATCAGCGCGTTTGATGTTTTCTGCCAGACTATTTCACAGGTACGTGAGGAGGCGACCGACCACATTCCAGGACACTTTTCCATGAAACACTGGACAGCTGACGGGAGGAGACGAGGACAGTGGGGTCAGCCGCTAATCACACACACACACACACACACACACACACACACGCTCACCTTATGTACCGTGTTAAACATTACCATCCAACTGCATGAGACCAAAAATAAGTTACTTAAGAAGGACGACTAATATTTGCACATTTCTCGGAATCCGTGTTGCTGTATAACAACTTGTAGTTGACATGGTGCTTAAACATGATGATGCTAAAAAAAATAAAAAACAAGAGCAAGCCAAGCTCCACCAGCGCAATCATCAGACCAGTCCCGACACGTCCACCATGATGGGTCTGTGAGCTGTAAAACCAACATCCATGTGACTCTGTCTCAGGTTCACAGAATACAAGATATTTTAAAGGGCCATTGCGTGCGGTTTTGTTGACCCCCCCCCCCCCCCCCCCCCCCACTTTCTATTTGGAGAGATGGAATGTAATGTTTTTAAGGAGTGCTGAACGTATCATATATTGTTTTCATTACTTCAGAATCAGCCCATACATTATTAATAAAGTGATATCGGCATATATTAAAAGGGAACATTATCCTGAACCCTGCAGAACCCGGCTGCGGCACAGTTGACATGTCGGTGACAAGGTGGGTCAGGCCACACTCGGCCCCGCTCCGCTCCGCAGGAAGGAAACTCCACCTCTGCAGCAGGCAGCCGACCCGGGCCGAGCCCTCGGGCGGCGGTGATGTCACAGACGACATGTTCCGCTATACACTGCCCCACCCACCAACAGTCCAGACGAGTCACTCATTCCACCCCTCCCCCCCCCCCCCCCCCCCCAACCCGATCCACAGAATCATCTCACTGAATCCACGCTCCAGCTTTCAGTTTCCTAATCAACATGTTTATACGCGGCTGTTTCCCTGCATCCACTCGTGTCTGTTTTAGACGTAAGGCAGTGAATCCTGTCTGTGCTCCAGCCTGGAGGAAAGCAAGAATGGTTGATATGTGTAGGCGTGTAATCAACATCATGCTTGCACTATGCACCCACTTCCTCTTTGCACAAACAGGCCTACGAACGCTAAATATAGATCGTTTCCATCTCCGTCGGTTATCCTACCGCTTTGTGTAGAGGCGACACTTCAACCGAAATAGCGTCATTAACTACATGGGGGCAACAAAACCACCGAGTCAGCAGGACTGGGATTTTCTTTTTTACACAACACACACAAAAACAGACTGAAAAGCAGTGAACCTACAGAGCTGAGGTGGGGGGCAGCGGGGGGGGGGGGGGGGCGGGCGACCGGGGGGGGGGGGGGGGGGGGGGGGGGGGGGGGGGGCTGGTGTACCTGCTCTGTCATAATGAGAGGGAGTGCTGAGCTCAAACTAATACTCATCGATGCTGCTAGAAGCTAATTGCCTTCTGCATTTGGCCCAGAGCCCGAGGAGAAATCACAAACCTTGACTCGGAAGTCATTTGCCGCCGTTATTCTTTAATTAAAGAGAAATGTCGATTGAATGCCGTTAAATTGCGTTATTCCGGGCGAAAACGTCATGTCAGCATCTGCAGATTTCAAATATTCAGTGAAACGCGGCACGCGCAGCGTTTAAGCGGTTACACGCTAAAGGGAGATTTTTGTCATTTGGAATTGTGGGAGGGCTACATTGTAACAACGCAGTTCATTAATTCACAAAAAGAAAGGCGCCAACTATCAAAAAGCTCGCTCTAGGTTAAACATGCAAATGGGCTAAATGTATTTCCATCCATCTTACCAAATAACTGCAGGTGAACAACAACCGCTTCAATTACGTTCTCAGGCTGTTTCTCCCTCCCAAGTTTAATCACAGAGCGTTGTTTGTGAAAAATGAACAATAAAGACTCCTTGTGTATGTCACAAGAAGATACTTAGACTTGGGTAATCAACGATACTGATGATAAATGCTGACACTGGTGTGTCCGTGTAGTGTCAGTACAACATTATGAGTTCTACAGTGGAATCTCCTGCCGCCTCCTACTGTATATGACATCTTCCAAGACCTTTCTCTGTAAAATACATATGTATAAAATAAGAGTTCATCTTAGGCGTCACGATACTAGTGCTTGCTTGAGGTTCTGCTGACAGAGCTGCACACACTGCTACAGAGATTGAGACATCAGCACCGAGAGGCCGACTCCTGCGGTGATAGTGGAGGAGGAGTAACAGGTGACTGATGACTGGTGAAACATTTGTACGACTCGATTCCGTGGGCCTGAGCCAAGTTTAGCAATTTCAATTCAGGACTCCGGGATGCCAGACGGAGCGGACGCTGCCAAGTTACATCCTCACGCAACAGAATGTGTCAGATCGTCAGGATCCAACCCTGACACATCAAAAAACGTGTAGTGATCAACCCACAAACGGCATGAAGCACTTGAGTTTCCCATAAATCTAATGTTTGAAAATAACACTGCAAATGCAAAGATTCTGTGGTTGTACATAAATATGCACAATTGCATTCTCAACCAAATCTTTCTTGCTCTAGAGCAGGGGTGTCAAACATATGGCCCTGCACTTACTATGCCAGTACACTAGGGGGAGCCTGTGCCACGAGTTCATTAAATGTGGACATTCTATTTTCATGTGGACATTCAAATAAAAAAAATGTAAAAAATAAAAAAAATAAAAAATGGACATTTTCTGAATGTACTTTTTTAGACGAACCTCGATGAATCCATGGTCGCACTGAATTACCATAACAACTGAAAAGGTGTTTTAGTTTAAAAACATGCTGATACAACTTGGCAGCCACTGTGGAGGTCCTACACTTGTTGAGAAAATAAAGGGTCCATTTCTGGCTAATGAAAACAATCATTTGCACATTCAAGTGATTATACACTCAGAAGAACTTCAGCGAAATTAATTTGTACTCTATTTCTGCCAAAGGAAATCTCATTTCAATATTACACACTGGGACTGCAATGGCTGTGTAATTGCCACCTATACGTACAGTATATGCATGCATGCAAAGTAACTATGCCTTCTTTTTTGACTCCCTGAAATCTACCACAGACAGTGTGTAGGCAACGCTGTCCAGTGTTACCTTAGACAGGGGAAATCAATGCACGATCAATACATGAGGTGATTGATTGCGAGCAAAGAGCGATTTGACTCGGTGCATGTGCGCATCGCTTCCCGTCCTCCTCGGGTTGAACCTCTGCAGCCACATCTGGGCCTGGACGACACTGCAGCTGTCAGCAATCAACGATAAGGGTCTAATGTTAAACAGATGGAAGTGACGACGGGCTCCTCTGCATCCCTTTACACCATCGCTCCTCCTCTGCTCCTACCGGCTTTGCTTCTCAGGCTTCACACACACACGCACGCACGCACGCACACGCACACGCACACACACACACACACACACACACACACAGGCGTCTCTTTGAGGGCCATTGTTTTGGTGGAAGAGTTCTTGAAGTGAGAAATGGTGGCGAAAAATAAG